>ML827008.1:134645-147466 GCA_009831015.1 Picea engelmannii
ATGTATATAAGCTTGAAACTTTTCTTTTTATTTTTTTATTCTTTCTAGAATATTATTTAATGTGTTGTTGATAACCTAACATGCATAGATATACAATATTTAATCAATCACACAGAATACACAGAGACATTGATTTTCATGAGAAAACCCATAAAGGGTGAAAACCTTTTCTTCTTAGGATTTCAATCAAGCTCCAACTTTCATGTACATCACATTCTTTGAGCTCCAACTCAAATATGAGGCTACAACCTCTGATAGTAAGCTACAACTTTCAAAGAGCACCAACTCTCATATTTCTCTAGCACCAACTCCCAGGTCTCTCTAGCACCCACTATATGGAAGAACCAACTCCCAGAATATCTTCTAGAACCAACTAGAATTTAGAGGACTGCAATCCTCCCTAGAACCACCCTACCACCCTGATTGAATCTTACAAAACTTACTTACTTGCTATGTCTATGATCTAATCTGTTACAACTCCATGTCTCCTCTGCCTTCTTTAGCTTCTATGCTCTATTTTGTTTCTATGCTATGCTCTTTCTCCTCCTGCACAACTTCATCCTATGTTCAAATTCTCTTTTTCCTTTATACTATGTGTTTCCTCTGCATCCCATTTGTTGTTCCTTTGTTCTCTACTTCAGGTCATGCACACTATCTCCTTCTGCCCACATGAAAAACTATCAAGAAAACAAAAACTACCCTCTTCTTTGTTTTGCATGTCTTTATCACGCCAAGTCCTTTGGGAGATCATCACCACAACTCTTCGTCTTCTTAGGTGGTTATACTGAATCTGTTCGTCATCATTGGCTTATCCTGAGATTCTTGGCTTCTCTGGCAGTTATAGTCTTCGAAACTTTTCCATCTGTCAATTGTCTCTATGATGATCCTTCATTCCTCTGGAAATTATCTCGAGACTCTTCATCTCCTATGGAAATCACCCTAAAGCTCTTCGAATTCATCTCCTCTGGCTCATGCACCTTGGTTTGATCGGATGGTTATTGGTCTTCTGAATCGATGATCCAATGGCCACTGTCACGCTGCCTCCTGAGCTTCTGACTTCCTCTGACTTAGAATATTTTCTAAGTATGCAAAGGCTTTGACCTTTATTCCTCCTACGAGTCTATCTCTTGGACCTCGTCTACACTTCTGGAAAGCATTGTCCCTTTTGAGATTTCTCGCCAATGTAATGGTAAATCCACTATCACTTCTGAGATTTTGACTTCGTTCAGATTCTCAAAGGGTTTCAATCCTTTGGACCTCATGGGCCTTTCTACTGCACTCTTGGCAGTCCTGTGCTCGTCCTCCTGAGCTTGTAGACAAAAATTCTCAATTATATCATCTTTGCTTTCTTGTTTTCCATCATTTCTACCAATATTCCATTGCCATTGTTGTTCTTACCATCAATGACAAGCACACTCTTCCTGTAAACATGCCAACAATCTCCCCCTTTTGCATTGATGGCAACCTTAAAAGGCTGCACTATTCTGCTTAGACCTCCAACTATAGAATCCAAACCACACCTGTTCTCCCCCTTTGAAATCAATGTCAAAGAAACCTAAGAGTGACTCTGTTCTCCCCCTTATCCAAGATACAATAATCATTCTCCCCCTGATTAGATATACTATGAGCACTCTCCCCCTAATCAGATAGACTACTTTAACTTGATAACAGGGTCATGCCCAACTTCTGGCGTAGATGCTCAAACTGAGCTTTTGCAAGCAGTTTAGTGAAGATATCAGCAATCTGATCTTTGGATGGAATATAATGAAAATAAACAACAGTGTTGGATACATGTTCCCTCAAGAAGTGATACTTGATGGGTATATGCTTGGTCTTGGAGTGAAATACATGATTCTTTGACACACTAATTGCACTAGTATTATCACAATGAATTGGAATCGGTGCAGTATATTTGACTTCCAAGTCTGCAAGTGTCTGAATCATCCACAGTACTTGAGTGCAACAAGTGGAAACTTCAATATATTCAGCTTCTGTAGTTGATAAGGAAATGGAACCTTGCTTCTTGCTCAACCATGCTATAAGAGAATCTCCTAAGAAGAATGCACCTCCACTCGTGCTTTTCCTTTCATTCATGCAGTTAGCCCAATCAACATCTAAATATACTGATAATTGAAAATTTTGATTCCTAGGATACCATAGGCCATAGTTCATTGTTCCTTTCAAGTATCTGAATATTCTTTTGATAGCTAGCAAATGACTATGTTTAGGTGCAGACTGATACCTTCCTACCATTCCAATAGCATGCATTATGTCTAGATGAGATGTTGTAATGTCCAACAGGATGCCTATCATAGACCTATATGAACTCTAATCAACATTAGGTGAGCCATCATCCTTGCTCAACTTGCATCCATTGACCATAGGTGTGCTCATAGGTGTAGAATCTTCCATTTGAAACCTTTTCAACATTTCTCTTAGATATTTCTCTTGAGAAAGAAATATTCCTTCAGACCTCTGAGTAATTTGCAGACCAAGAAAAAATGACAGTTCCCCTATCATAGACATTTCAAATTCAGACTACATGGAAGAAGAAAACCATTGTACCAATGAAGCATTATTACTTTCGAAGATGATGTCATCTACATAGACCAACACAATGAGCAAATCATTATCCTTTGTTTTGATATATAGATTGCAGTCAACTATTCCTCTCTTGAACCCTTTGTCTTGAAGATACTTATCCAATCTGTAATACTAGGCATGAGGAGCTTGTTTCAACCCATATAAGGCTTTCTTCAGCTTGCAAACAAGGTCAATATTATTTGACAGTTGGAAACCCTCTGGTGTTCCATATAGACTTCTTCTTTTATATATCCATTTAGAAAAGCTGACTTGACATCCATTTGGTAGACTTTAAACTTCTTATGACAAACATAGGAAAGAAACATTCTAATAGCTTATAATCTTGCTATGGGCACAAATGTTTCATCAAAATCCAGTCCTTCTATTTGAGAATACCCTTTGCAGACCAATCTAGCCTTATTTATTACAATATTTCTTTGCTCATTCATCTTATTTTTGTAGACCCATTTGGATCCTATTACATTTTTATTTGTTGGCCTAGGAACAAGCTCCCAAGTATCATTCTTTTCAATCTGATCCAGTTCATCATTCATTGATTTTAACCAATTTACATCCTTACTGGCTTCATTAAAGTTCTTGGGTTCCACCATGGATATGAAGGCTATATGTGATTACTCAGTGTCTTTGATTATCCTTCTCCTGGTTTGTACACATTTGTCTTTCTCACCAATTATCTGACTTGTAGGATGATTCTTTTGAGTAATTCTGGAGGAAGGATTTGATGTTGATTGTTGTCTTGACTCTTCTTGTCTGGGTGTCTCTTCTCCACCCGATTCATCATCTTCTTGTGACTCTGAGATTTGTTGTTCTTCATCTTCATTATTCTCATCCTCTTCTTCATATGACTTGGTGCTTACTCTCTGTTGATATTTTACATGAGCTTCTTCATAAATTTGAACATCAATACAGTCTACTAATTTGTGCATTCTTTTGTTGAAGCATCTGTATCCTTTATTGTTTGTTGCATATCCTAAGAAGATACCTTCATCATCTCTACCATCAAATTTTCCCAGATGATCATCGTTATTTTTGATGTAGCATTTACTTCCAAATACTTTGAAGTGCTTGATTGATGCAGGTCGACCAAACCACAACTCATATGGATTTTTATCACTATTCAGCCTTAGATGCGCTTTGTTCAGAATATGAATAGTCATGTGAACAACCTCCACCCAAAAGGTTTGTGAAATGTCCCTTTCACTCATCAGAGCCATTTCCATCTGCTGAACTGATCTATTTTGGTGTTCTACAAATCCATTTTGTTGGGGAGTGCCTGGAATAGTATATTCTCTTTTAATTCTATGTCTGTCATAGAATTCTTTGAAATCACTTGATAAAAATTATCCTTCTCTGTCTGAGAGAATTGCCTTTAACTTCCTTCCTGTATGATTCTCAGTTAACTCCTTAAACATTTTGAACTTCTCAAATGCATTAGATTTTTCTCTCATAAAGGAAACCCACGTAAGTATGGAGAAGTCATCAATGACCAACATAAAGTAACGTTATCCTCCAGTTCCCTCCTTTCGCGATGGTCCACACAGATCCATATGAACAATTTGAAGTGGTTTCTTTGAAGATGTGAAACTCTTTGATTTGAATTGAGCACGAGTAAGATTCCACATTTGACAGGATTTTCATACAGAGTTATGAGGCTTAGATATTCTTGGAAGATCTTTCACATCACCTTCATTATTCCATTTGACAGTATGATCAAAATGATATTTCTCCTTATCGTCCTTCAGAACATAGATAGTGTTTTCAGTTCTAACCCCTTTTGCAATCAGCTCTCCTGTGTTCACTTTTTTTATTTTACAATCCTTGGCAGTGAAAGTGACTTCACATCCTCTATCACATATCTGAATGACACTAAGAATATTATGCTTTAAACCATCAACAAATAATACATCTTGAGTTTTTCCTCCTCCATTACTTAAGCTTACTAGACCTTTACTTCTGATCTTTCCTAGAGCATCATTTCCAAAAGTCACACTTCCTGATTTACTTTCTTTGAGTGATAGGAACTTACTTTTGTCACCTTTCATATGACTAGAGCATCCGTTGTCAATATACCAGGGGTTATTTTGTCTTTGAGTTAACAACACTAATCCACACTTGTTATCTTCATTCTTCTTCCAAATATTGACGTTTTTAGTTTTGTAATTTGAATCTAGTTTATAGTTCTTTAAGAGGAAGTCTGTTGCTTTATGTCCATAATTATGGCAGATGTAACATTATGGTTCATTGAATAAAGGATCATAATTATTGTTATGCTTAATTTGCGTCTTTTTCCCAGCCATCACATGATTTATAGTCTGTGGTTTTTTGTTACTTAGTTGTCTCATTCTTTGTTGTGGAAGATATTTACTCCTTGGTTGTCTTGATTGCTCATGTCTAAATCTTAAAGAAAAATTTACAACTTTGTGGCCAAAGTTAGAGCAGTAAAAACAATATCCATAGAAAAAATCTTTGTACCTGGAAAATGGTTGTGTTCTTTGATCAAGTCGATTTCTTCCATGCCGATGATTTCCTTGAGTAGAGGGTGTATTATTTCTTTATTCCACAGACTTAGTTCTAGTACCTTTTTCTTCATTCCTCCTTGGCGGTTGATTATCTTCCTTTGTTTCTGCAGGTTTGTTGTTGTCAATGGTTGTAGATTTGACAAACTTGATGGATTCTTTGTTTCTTGGTTGACCACTACTTGATCCCTCTTCATAACCCAAACCAATTTTCAACTTTGAATTCCTTTACTGATTCAGAATGGTGGCTAATCCTTTTGAGGCTTTTATACTTGTCAGATTCTGATGATATAGGGCCTGAAATTTCTCTAGATCTTTTCTAACAAACACTACTTCATCTTCCAATTTTTCACCTTTTGTTTCGACTTCCTTCAATTTTTGTTTGAGGATGTATTCAATCTTCTTATCTTCTTCTAACTTAACCTTCAACAGAGAAATTTATTCAGATGTTTCATTGCATGTTTTCTCATACCTGAGCAGTAATTGTTTTTGTTTTCTTTTCTTTTCTCCGAGTCTATTAATCTCTTCCATGGAACTAACAAGTTCTCCTTCAATATCTACTACTACTTCACAGTCAGCGAACTCACTTCTTGTATATTCAGTGTTTAGGTCTTCTAAAGATATTAGCATGATATCATTTATTTTATCTTCAATAGAAGAGTCATTGTTTTCATCATCTGAAGGATCGTCATCATTGTTTACACGGAGGCTTTTATTCCTAAAAGTATTCTCTTTATAGACCTTCTTGTGTTTTTTCTTCTCTTCATCATCATATGTATGATCCTTTCTTTTGTGAGGACACTTAGATGCAAAATGACCTATCTTACCATAGTTGAAACATTCGAAGGGTAGTTTACCTTTGTATTTGCCTGATCCTCTCATTAGTCTTCTCACAAAATTTTCTTTAATATCATCTATATTAGAGTCTGTGTTTTTCTCTGCTTTAAAAGATGCCTCTCTTGTAGTGGATTTACCTTTGGTGATTCTCATTTCAAAAGCAGTTAGGGTTCCAAGAAGTTGATCTAGTGTCAACATTTTGAGATCAGATATTTCCTCTATAGCAGAGACCTTTGAGTTAAATCTATCAGGAAGAGATCTTAATACTTTCTGGACTAGAAAGGGTTCATCCATCTTTTCACCTAGACCTTTCATAGTGTTGACAAGTTCTTCTATACGTAAGAAGTACTTACTGATATTTTCGTCTTCATCCATCTTTAACTACTCAAATTTCAGTCTGTGGGTCTAAAGTTTTGCATCTTTCACCTTTTCATTACCTTCATAACTAATTATCAGCTTGTCCCGCATATCTTTTGTTGAATCACAGTGCATGATTTTGACAAACTCAACTTCTGCAAGTCCATTGAGGATGGCATTCATTTCTTTTGCATTAAATCTAAACTCCAACTTATCATCTTTAGAGGCCAAGACTATAGGCTTCACATATCCAGTTTCAAAGACATCCCAAACATCAACACCCAAATACATTAAATATGTTCTCATCCTTACTTTCCAGAAGGAAAAGTTTGTTCCATCAAACAAAGGGGCTCTATTAGTTGAACTTCCTTCATGACTAGTCATGTTCAAGCTTATGGATCTACCTTTGATCAAAGGCACTGGCACCAATACGAATTGTTGGAAATATAACTGAGAGGGGGGGTTGAATTAGTTATGTATATAAGCTTGAAACTTTTCTTGTTATTTTCTGATTCTTTCTAGATTATTATTTAATGTGTTGTTGATAACTTAACATGAATAGATATACAATATTTGATCAATCACACAGAATACACAGAGACACTGATTTTCATGTACATCACAGTCTTTGAGCTCCAACTCAAATATGAGGCTAAAACCACTGATAGCAAGCTACAACTTGCAAAGAGCACCAACTTTCATATTTCTCTAGCACCAACTCTCGGGTTTCTCTAGCACCCACTAGATGAAAGCACCCCCTCCTAGAATATATTCTAGCACCAACTAGAATTTAGAGGACTGCAATCCTCCCTAGCACCACCCTACCATCCTGGTTGAATCTTACAAAACTTACGTACTTTCTCTGTCTCTGATATGATCTGTTACAACTCCATGTCTCCTCTGCCTTCTTCAGCTTCTATGCTCTGCTCTTTCTCCTCCTGTGCAACTTCATCCTCTATTCAGCTTCTCTTCTACCTTTATACTCTATGTTGCCTCTGCATCCCATTTGTTGCGCCTCTGTTCTCTACTTCAGTTCATGCACACTGTCTCCTTCTGCCCACATGCAAAACTATCAAGAAAAAAAAAAACTACCCTCTTCAATGTTTTTCATGTCTTTATCACACCAAGTCCTCTGCGAGATCATCACCACAATTCCTCGTCTTCTTTGGCATTTATACTGAGTTTGTTCGTCATCAGTGGCTTATACTAAGATTCTTGTCTTCTCTGGAAGTTATAGTCTTTGTCACTTTTCCATCTGTCAATTGTCTCTATGATGATCCTTCATTCCTCTGGAAATTATCTCAAGACTCTTCAGCTCCTCTGGCGATCACCCTGAAGCTCTTCGAATTCTCTGGAAGATACAATCATTCATTTATGGTAGTTACAATTAGTATGTTCCGGCAATTACAGAGAGAACCTCTGCACGCTCATCCCTTTGGCACCTTTTCCCTTCCTGAGAAAACTACACAGTGGGCGCTAGATTTTTTGGCTAATCCCCTTCCTTTCACGTGACCATGAACTGTGATCAGACACCTATCCAAAAGGGAGCTTCACGACTTTGTGCATCGGATATTCTGTTGTGAGTCACCTCAAATCTCTCAACTCTTGAAACTCTGAAGTACATCGTGTCAAATCAACAGTCCAAGACCCTCAGTGATTCGAAGATCCAGATCTCCTCTTCGTACTTCAAGACTTCACGACTCGTGGTGTCGGAAGTTAGAACACTTACTTTCTTTGAGGTCTGAACTCTCAAACTTCAAACTTCGTTGTACCAGATCAACGGTCCACGACCTTCCTCGATCAACGACTGTGATCACCTTCATGAACTCGTGAGTTAGATCTCCTACTTTCTCCTATGTTCAAACTCCCAAATTTACGCTTGCGTCAGATTGACGGTCCACAATCCTCCACAATCCAACGGTCCAGATCAAGTCGTGAATTCTCACTTTGCAACTTCATCTCTCAGAGATTTTCACCTGGCCTCCTTGCAAATCTTTCTAAGTTTGAATCCTCAAACTTCGTTCGTGTCAGATTGACGGTCCACAATCTCCCGCGATCCAACGGTCTGGATTTCCTCTCATGTGTGTGCAGAGCGCTAAGGCTCGCTCACCTTGGTTTGATCGGATGGTTGTTGGTCTTTTGAATCGGTGATACAACGACCACTTTCGCTCTCCCTCTTGAGCTTCCGACTTCCTTCGACTTAGAAGATTTTCTAAGTATGCAAAGGCTTTGACCTTTGTTCCTCCTATGAGTCTGTCTCTTGGACCTCGTCTGCACTTCTGGAAAGCGTTATCCCTTCTGAGATTTCTTGCCAATGTAATGGTAAATCTGTTATCTCTTATGAGATTTTGACTTCATTCATATTCTCAAAGGGTTTTGATCCTTTGGACCTCAAGGGCCTTTCTACTACACTCTTGGTAGTCCTGTGCTCATCCTCTTGAGCTTGTAGAAAGAAATTCTCGATGATATCATCGTTGCTTTCATGTTTTCCATCATTGATGCCAATATGTCATCATCATTGTTGTTCTTGCCATCAATGACAAGCACACTCTTCCTGTAAACATGTCAACACTAACACTAACAGAAGGCCTTGTAATTTCAAGGATATAATGAATTTCATTATGTGTGTGTGTGTGTGTGTGTGTGTGTGTGTGTGTGTGTGTGTGTGTGTGTGTGTGTGTGTGTGTGTGTTCTCTACAATGAAAACTAGCATATCGCTACTAGGAAAACTCAAATTTCACATAGTCATACACAATTTCTAGAAATAAAATTATATAATCTAATTCGTTTTCCTACATTTCATCTTTTCACACCATATTTAAATTCATTATGGAATCACCTTGAATCATCCCTCCAAGTTAACATATTGTTTTTTTTTTTTTTTTTGTGTGTTTGCATTTCCACTTATGCTTCATGAGAGACCCGCATTAGCTTACACTCACCCTTATACAAAATCTACTTTAAATTTAGGGATGCACATGAAGACATTAATAGTGACATGAATTCATTGGGGGCTTTTCTAGCTAGTTTGTTTGATAGAAATACATTTTTTTTATGACTTATGGATAATTTTGATGACATTGTACTTTTTAGACAGCCTATATCATCCATAAGAAAATATTTTACCAATACTTAAACAAGTGAGTTACCCTCAACCCTTACCAATAATAGTGGCCCTTCTAACAAACATAATTGATATAATATCATCTATAGTTTTATCTT
This sequence comes from Picea engelmannii, assembly GCA_009831015.1. Taxonomy (NCBI): domain Eukaryota; kingdom Viridiplantae; phylum Streptophyta; class Pinopsida; order Pinales; family Pinaceae; genus Picea; species Picea engelmannii. The sequence continues at coordinate 144,182 of ML827008.1, forward strand.
GATAGTGGTAGCAATGGCCACCCCTCCTTTTTTCACTAAGTTAAACATTTATAAGTGTTGGAATTTATGGGATTTTTGTCTTTATTATGCCATCAATAGAAAGGTGAGAACATGTGAGGGGTGTTAGGAGGAGTAGGAGTGGTGTTTACAACTTCAAAGGATATAAATAACTAGAGTACACATGGGAATTAGGGATAGACTCAAATAATAAAGAAAATATATTAGGAGTTTACCAAGGCCTTATCATCCATTATCATTAGTTCTCTATATGGAGATTACCATTACAAAACTTGTTATCACAATTATCACAAAGGATAATTACATTGTTTCAAGGATCACAAAAAAAATATTATTACAAGGTGTTACAAGCTCAGAATACACTAGTTGATGCTCAATCCAACATAGGAGTTCATGTAGAATTTGGTTTTATAAAGGTTAAGGGTGGGGTTCCCACCTAACACCCGTCCCATAATACCTACCTTTATGATGGGGAGTTTCCAAACTCCAATGCCACTAATGTACCTTGGAAATGGTAAACAGATAATTTGCAAGCATTCCTTACTCCATGCTATCCCCTCTTTATAATATGAACTTATCAAGGGTACTATAGGCATGCAAGTGATTGAATTTGGTTTTAGTATGTGGAATTCTTTGGAATATTTCACTACTAGTTATTTAGTTGTGGTGTTCCTTGTCATGATTTATTTGGTTCACATTGTTCACGATCTTGGATATTATTTGTAGGGGTGTTAAGATATGGGGGAGATCTAACTAACATGAATTTAGGAACCCTTAGATACATCCCTATGGGTTTTGTGATTTTATCCTCCACCTAGCATTATGGGATAATGTCATTGTCACCATTCAATGTTGTGTATTTTTTTGACTTGAGTGAAGTGCAATGTGGCCTTCAAAAGTGTGAAAAAAAATTGTTGAAGCTTAGTGTAGAGTGACGAACTCCACCACTAAATGGGTTCATTAGCAAGAGGATTATGAGTGAAATTTGAGGGATGTGAATAAAGTTTGTGATGACCATGCTTTGGAAACAATGACTCAACTAGTGTAGCTACAAAAAGAAAACAAGGGATTCTTCACCCTCACAATCATTTCCCGTAAGAAATATTTAGCACTAAATGCTCAGCTTAGGGAATTTAAGTCTTTGGTTGATAATGTAGTGGGGTATCTTCAAATTCCTCGAGGGGTATTTCATCCCCCCGACACCTCTTATGTTTCTATATCATTAGATAACTCATCTCATAGTGGTCTCTCTTGGAGTTAAGGTGGAAATCATCTAGTTTAGTGCACCCTTGACCTCGCTTTGGAAGATATAGTAGGATTTGCCAACCCTATAGACCAATATATAGTGGGAATGTGCAATGAATACATGGAAATGGAGACTTAAGTGAGCCCATTTGGGTAGAACTACAAGTTTTATTATCTATTTTAATTGTTATTATGTTTCATTGAGTAATATTTTTGGTATTCCAATTTCTAAGGAAATATAACTACTCGGATTACTCATATGGACTAAAAGTAAGGTTAGATAGGAAATTTTGGGTGCATAATGATACATCTTTTGTGGCTAGCTATGGCCTTTCTATCTATTTCTTGTATTACACCCTTATACGATTAAGTTGTTAGATTTTGTAATGAAAAAACTATTTTTTCTTGTGAAAAAAATAAAGGTGACAATATATCATAAGAAAAAGGTAATCTTCAACCCTACATTACTAATCAATAATACATTACTAATAAATAAATAGAGAATTTTCCTTTACTCTCGATGTAATAATAGCCATCAATCTCTATAACTATTTTTCTATAGTGTCTTCCAAATAAATCCATCCTAAACTGATATAACATATCATTCATTTATGCAACTAACAAAGGAAAGGAAGACTTCTATAAAGTAAAGGATAGTAGTTTTCAAAAGCATTAAAATCCTAGTCTTAATTAGCATATATAAAATGTTGAATTTTATGTGTTAAATGGACTAAAGAGGGAAACTAAAGACATAGAGGTGATAGAAAAGGATGACGAAATATGAGCTTTACTAGTGATTTTTGGCTTGCTTTCTTCTCTACACATCAGTTTGAAATAATGTATTTTCATCATGATTAGATATGGAAAAACAGTTTCAACTCTTTTTTTTTTTAATTCCTTAAATTGTTATGAATTTTTTAATTTGAAATTCATGCCACAGTTGAATTTTTTTCCCCTTACATTTGCATGCAAAGTAGAACCAACTTTATTCATATCTCCTAAATCTCTTGCTCAAGAATAAGCAAATTGCAAAATTGACTAATGTACATTTTTCCATTATAATTATGGTATTTAACCGGATTATGGGTTTAGACTTAGACTACTTTAAACCCATATTTTAGTTACATCAACTATGAATACTTACATCCGTTTAGTATATATTTTTCCATAATATCAAGAAATATATTTCACATGGAATATAAATTATAGGTAAAACGTCATAAACTTGAAGCAAAAATTGCAATATTATATGATTTTTTTCTTTGTCTCGAAGTTTAAGATTCATCTCCTAAAATCTCCCAATGTACTCTTCAATGCATTCAAGTCATATTGAGTTTCTTGTTTATTTGAACCATAGAGGTATCATCGGCTTGTTAAAAGTCAATAAATGTGTCATATTAAGAAAATACGATCTTCAATAGCGATCCTAGTAAACCTTTGAGCTTCCATTTTCCTCAATGTATGCTTTTGCATGGCCTGGCCTTGTAATCATGAGAATCAAGTTCTACTTTTATTTTATTTTAACAATGTTAAAAAAAACATTGTAAAAAGTAAAATTTTCAATGATTGCTATACTAATTAGGAAAACATGGATTGCTAATAGATAGAACATACAACACAAGACAACAATCTCTATTATTATTTCATTGAAGAAATCATTACATATATATCAGAAGAGTAGGTTTAACAGACTCCGATATAAACGGATCTGAACTGCCGGTGAATCTACTTGTAACAACATTACTTGATTTTCTCCATTATTCTCTAACACTCCCCCTTAATGGAGAAATGGATTTTCTACCACACCTTTAATGCTTACATTACAAATTACAATACAACACAAAGATTACAACACTAGAACTTTCATCTGTCTGTCTGATCTAGTCTTCCTCGGCACTAAAACTCACTCTGCAATCACACGGTTTCCGCTCTTTCTTCTTCCTCTTCTTCGAGCTTCCCATCGACACATTTAAAGTCAAAACGCCTCTGACCATCTTTCTTGCACTTGTATACTGGACAATT
>ML827008.1:152528-174358 GCA_009831015.1 Picea engelmannii
CGATTTGCCAAGGTTTTGGGTTCGTAATATTTCCTTCTGCTGCATTTTATATATGTTATTTTGATGGCATATCTGATAATACTGAGTACTGTAAATGCATAGCAGACGCGGAGCTACAACCAGCAGCAGCAGCGGAGTCAACGATGGAGAGCTCAGCAAAAAGTGGTAGGAAACTAACTCCCAAAGTTATGCATTGCAATATAATTCTGATCATGATTTCAGCTTTCTTGCTGCTCATTAAAAGTTACCTTGTGAAGCCTCTGGACACTGAACACTGACCTTGTGCTACAGATACAGGTTCAACCTTGGCACAAATACTTGCAGACATCAAGTCTACCATATCTGGCTGTAAATAACTCTCCAGTTCTGTAGACATTCTGCTATGGAAGATCGAGCGTTTCCGAGTGTTTGACAAGCAGCTTTGTGGGTTTGCACTGGTTTTGCGTTATGTTTTGTGTGAGGTTTTCGAAAAAAGTTTGTATTTAATATCGTTTTATACAGACATATAGTCAGTAGAGACTCTGGGTTTACAAATACTCTGGTACAACTTATGTTTCAGTAAACTTATGTGCGTATATAGATAATGATCACATTCTGTGCATTACCTTAAAAAAACACGAGATAATAGAATGCTCTTTTTTTTTTTGGCTTCCTTTCTACGAGAAAACATGCTAAAAATATAGGATGCATATTTTATATTCCAATATTTCTTTCTATAAGGTGATACTTGGAGTTTTAATAGCTTAATTTTTTGAGTTTGATTTTGCCCTAAATCAAATGATGAATGGTTGGATCTGCATATTTTAATGGCTAAATTTATATAATTTGAATATCCAAAAAGTTTTTCAACATGTTGAATCTATTTATATATTCAAAAATATAATTTAAACAACAAAAAAAATAACAATTTTGTCCAAATTTACATTACCAAACTCAAACCAAAAAACTCAAATAATATTATATTATATTATAGTTATATTTTCAAAATATTATTTTTTTCTATTTATTGCATTATTTAGTTATTTATTACATGTTAAAATTTATTTTTATTTATTAATATTTATTAAATTTATTTTTAAATTTTATATTTAATTTATTTTTAAAAATTATATATATTTTTATTATATATTGATATATTTGTTTGATAATTTATTAATTTATATCTATTTTATTTTATTAAAATTATATATTTATTTAATAATGAAATTAATGTATTTTAAATTATAATGATGATTATTAATATTTATGTAGGAAAAAAAAATAATGAATTACTTGGAACACCATATCTTTGAAAGTAATGAATTACTTGAAACACAATATCTCTGCAAAATACAACCATGAATAACACCATGCCTCATGTGACAGCACTTTAAAGCTGTGGTGGAATGAATAGAACAAACATACTTTTCTCATTGATAGACAGAAACTGTTGTGTGTATAACAATAATCACCACATATGAGTCAGATTACTTCTATGTTAATTTTTTTTTTATCTGAGCTTCTTCATTTTCAGGTTTCAAAGCTTGGGTTCCAGGTGTCTTAAAATCTTAAGTGGTGTTATAATAATATATTTTTAATATTTTACTTGCTGGAATTGAATTTGGGTGAGGGTTTGAGTTTGTTTTTGGTTATAAAGTTAAGAGTTTCCTAGTATTTTAAAATCTTAAGTTATTATAGTAATATATTTTTTTAAGAGATCAATTTCTCAATTGAGCAAATAGAATTTGAAAATATTTTTTTAAGAATTCAATTTCTCACTTAGGCTAATTAAATTTGAATAGAAAGAATAACAATTACTCCTGTCAACCACCCATACTAAACTCAATAAAAACTTATCAATTTAAACTTATTCACAACTATGAAATGTTTTGAAACAAATAAACACTAAAATGAAGCTTCTAAATCAACAATACCTTAGCAAACAATTATGCTATAGACCCAAAAAAAACCATTGTACATCAACAATAAATAAATGGAAATACACACCATAAATCAAATGCATAGATTTTTTTAGCTGGAGAAAAACCTCTTGGGGAAAAATAAAAACTACAAAAATGTATTGGCCAATAAAACTTGAAGATACAACATACAACTGTCTGTATATAGTAATTTCTTATTGTCCTTCCCTCTATTTCTGCCACGGAAGGATCAGAATGGTTATCCTGTTACTCTATGTCAGTGTTCGTCAAAGCTTCTTGTCTGGATTAAATCTTCAATATAATTTTCTTGCTTTCTATAATTGGTCTCATATCAAAACTACAAGCCTGTACATGCTAATGGCTAGGAGGCATTTTCTTGCTCTATATAATTTGTCTCTTATCAAAACTAGAAGCATGTGTATGTTAATGGCTAGGAGGCATCTAAGTCAAAGTAACAAGCTTGCTACAATTTGTCTCTGATCAAAACTACAATTTAAGGCATCTTAATGGCTGGGAGTCATCTAATTCAAAGTAGCCTGTAGTCTATTACTTGCAAAACTCGGCACTATTTCTCCTCAAAATGATTTCTAAGTTCATATACAAAAGGCTATTCCCAACCAGAGGTGCATCTAATAGCACAGCACATGTATCAATGAAGAGAGCTGCTACCATCTAACCATACTCCAAGTTGAAGGCATGTGGTGCGAGGCTATAATATTTGGCTACATTGTTGCTCTTCATTATGAATAACTTCATATTTCATGCAAATACCTGGTCTATGTTATAGTTTCCTTTATAAGTTTTTATTTTTGAAGACTCTAGGTGGCTTTCAAAATAATGTTTTTATTATTATTTCACAAACTTGAGGCCATGTTAGTGACTATTCACAGGTTGCAGATTAATCTGTTGACAGCTTTATTTCTTTTCTATTTGTTTTTTTAAATCGAAGATCTTTCATTGTATAACTTTTCAATTTGTCCGAGTCTTATTAATCCAATACCATAACCAAATCCTTTAAGACACAATGAACCGAACTACAAAGAAGATGACACCTTGTGGTGAAAGGAAAAAAAATGGAAAGTAGAAAACGTTTTCAATTACATACACATTAATTTTGGTTTTAAGATAGATAAGATTATCTTAGCCATGCAGTTAATGAGTTGAGAGAATGTCTCAACTACACACCAAATTTAGGAGCTAAATAAGTTGGATCAAATCTCTCAAATCCAACTAATTAACAAATTCTTAAATGTTATAATATATCCACTCAAGTAGAGAATAATCTCTACATTACAAGAACCAAATTCAACAATAAATCATAACCCCAAGACAAGTAGAAGTTATTCCAACACCCTCCCTTAATGAGTGCTTGTCATGATAGGGTCTTCATCAGCACCTCTTAGCATGTTGAAATCTTGTAAGCTAAGAACTCAATAAGGTTGCCACCTATTCCTCATAAAAGTGTAGTCTCCCAGCTATAATTCAAGTTTCCCAACATCATTGGACACTATTAGCACTTGCAATGTGTCATAACCCTCGTAAAGCTATAATTCAAGTTTCCCCACATCATTGGACACCATTAGCACTTGCAATGTCTCATAACCCTCGTACAGGTAGATGTCGAACTTATCTAGATCTATCCCGAACTATCTTAATAAGCACTTGTCTGGATCTATCCCGAACTATCTCGATAAGCAATCCCACATGTTTATCTCGAGGAATATTTTCTACGATCCCCTACAACATCTTGAACTATTAAAGAAACCGTTATTCTTGAGTTGAACCTGGGAATTACCCCTCTGAAGATGCAATTTCATTTTACCATGACCTCATTCATCTCTAATTTCAGAGATTCATCATCATTATTTAGTTCATAAAATAAAATATAATGCTAATACATTTTCAATAATTAACTAATATAAAAATATGTCCACTTTATTTTCTTCCACATTTCCTTGTTGGAGAAGCAATTTAGAAAGAACCTCCATGTCGGTCATATGTCCAACCATTGTGACAGAGCACATAGTGGTTTAAATTCTCCTTCAGAGAGGGAAGACCCACCAATTTGAAATGAGAAGAATGTATGAATAACATGAGCGCCTCCACTTAATAATCGAAATTGACTCTTATGTCGACTCTACTTTAACTTCTACTATCACCACCATTCATTCAACACGAGTCGATCCACATAATAACATGCACTACCATGCTCAAGATAGCTTGCATTGCTAGACGAAACTAACGGGTCATCGAATCTATACACATCTCGGAAGAAATTGATGATGTCACTACCTTGGAACTTGTGCTCAATAATTTCTACAGTTTGAGCTCAATTCTCATAACATAGGGTTCAACGGATTATAGCTTCTTGAACTTGATATCTGCATTGGTTATTAGAGACCTTCTTCATTATGTTGAGAGCAATCATGCTCACTAGTTTTATTACCCCACCAGTTCTATTACCAAATTTATCAAGTTCAAATCTGGAATGGTTCTTCACAATTGGATGTGCCTCCTTCTCAAAAACAGGCAACATGCAACCCTCTCTTAACCATATAATCAACCCACACAAGAACACATAAACCTTCAGACAAGACACGCAAATCTCAACTCTAATCTATACCTATGCTAATCTTACTTAGTTGCAAAGGAATAGAACTTAAGGCTCTGAGGGAGTCAAGCCTAGTCTTGCTCGGATACTATGAAAGAAAAATGGAGAGTAGACATATTTTCTTTTACACACCAAAAACATTATGAGTTTTTTATTAATCCACTGAAGCATTACACATATATAGACATTAATTTTGGCCTTGAGATAGATAGACTATCTTAGCCATACAATCAATGAGTTGAGAGAATATCTCAACCACACACCAAATCTATAAGCTAAATAAGTTAGACCAAATCTCTCAAATTCAACTAATTAACAAACTCCTAAATATTAGAATCTATCCAATCACATAGAGAATAATATATACATTACAATAACAAAATTCAATAATAAATCATAACCCTATAACATAATGAATAATCCCACATTAATTAATAAGACAAATATGAATTATTCCAACATATTTCAAAAAATAATAAAATAATAATAATAGTTTGATTAATAATTTGATAGGAGAAGAAGCAATAATAATTCCCAATATAAATACCTCAATTTAAAAACAAAATATTTTATGAATCCCACAATAACCTTAGCCATATGATGATTGCACCTAGATTCGAATACCCCTTCATTCTATGCAGAATGAGACAACAAGGATTGAAAAGTTTCGACTTGTAAGGTGAAATTATCAGCAGGTCGACAAATAATGGACACATCTCCTTCAATGCATTTAACCTTTTCCTCTAAATCCTCTCTTCTTGTAGAAAAATTTCTCCACATGTCCAGTTTTTGAATGAGCAAGCTAAAGTGTAATAAATAAAACACACAAATAAAGTCAACACTGTGATTGTAGCGAAAACCATGAAAAAAGATATAAAAAAGCATACAAATGCCAAGAAACTTGTCGAGTAAATAAATCAGAAAAGAAAACACCATACAGAACTAAAACTAACATAGCAAAGAGTCCATATTTGCAAGGTGGACATCCTCATCAAATGGAAATATTCATTCCTTATTATAAAAACATTGTAAATAAATGAAATAACAAATTTACAAGATACTTTTAGGATGACATCTTTAAAACTTTGAACACTCAATTAAATTTTAATTTTACAAATTAATTAATAATAAAATAAAATATATATTAAATTACAAAATACATATTTATTAGGTAAAGGATAAAATGTTTTTTTTTTTAATAACAACTATTCAATAATCAATATAATTCCATTTAAAGGTATAAATAAACATGATCCACTAATTTCTAGCAATATTTATGAAGGGAAAAAAAGAAGAGTTTCAATCCACAATAAGATAGCCTAATTTCATTAATATTTTCAAAAATTTGGATGTTAAGTTAGTGACTATCCCTTGGTTGCCATGATGCTAAAGGTTTTTTTGCTAATCATTTATTACTAGTATAAACTAATCACAATTTTCTTAATTTGCATTATAAAAAATGTCTTTCATTGTCATTTTATTCAGTATACTAGTTGTGGCTTGATATTCTCAATATTTATAAAGCTAAATATTTTGACTCAATAAGTTATTTGTATTCGCGATAATTTTGTTGATTTTCCTTGTTTAAAAAACAGAAGACATAGATTTCCCTTCACATCGCCTAAGTAATAAGATCTTGATTGGTCACCTATGATTTTGTAACTTCGTGTAAAAATGTATATCTATATAAATTGTTATATGTCATGAATAATTGTTGTTGGTCAATGAATACAAATTTAAGAAATCATTATGACACACTCTTGTTTATTAAGAAATCATCACGAGAGAAGTGCTTTTATTTAGATTTAATTTATATGTCATGAATAATTGTTGTTGGTAAATGAATACAAACTTAAGAAATCATTATGAAACATTCTTGTTTATTAAGAAATCATCATGGGAGAAGTGCTTTTATTTAGATTTAATAACCAATGATATCGTTAGCTTTCATGTTTAACTTAGCCATTTTATTTGCATGGAGAGACAATAGTATCCACATCCTAATATCATGGTTGAGCCTAGTTACAAAAGATTAAAGTGTCGCCATATTTTTCTATTCTGATCTATTCATAAAACTACTCATGAATCAAACGATGGCTAATATATGGTTGCAGAAATTTCAAGAATGGGAAAATAATGCAAGGAAATTCAAGTTTTGGAATAATATCGCGGATTGCAGGAAACAATATTTCCCCATAGATCAAGGATATCCTTAATTGTATGCATTGAAATGATACCAAATATTCCATGTTGTTTGTTATAAAAAATGAATGATACATTTTTTTTCTTGTATTCTCGAAACTCAATTTCTTGGTTGGTTGATGCTTATATTGGCACTAGGCTTTATTATATGTACACTTTGTGGGTAGAATATGAGGTTTTTGTGTTGGTTGATTACAGTACCTAATGGTTCTTGTAGAAGTGATATGAGAATTGGTTTAGCTCTTATGTTTTGGTTCTTTCTAGTGTTCTGTATAAAAACATAGTTGTGGGAGATAAGTTGTGAGATAGCGCTCCGAAGTAAGGCTTGTGAATGTTAGTTCGAGTGAGAGATAAGAGACAACATGTAATAATTTTTCCACAAAAAGAAGTAGCACGAGGAGGTGCGAGAAACCAAGAATTGGAAGAATTAAGGAGGATAGAAGAGCTGGAAAATAAAAGGCTTGGAGATGATGAAGTAGACTTAGAATTAGAAGACGAGATTGAAGAAGAGTGAGATGTTGAGGAAGGAGACTTATTAGTACGTATGATATATTTTATGAAGGACAGAGGTAGTGAAAGGGTGGAAGTTTCATGCTATGATGGTAGTTTGAAATATGAGACTCTATTTGATTGGATATGGGAGCTTGAAAGGTACTTTAAGTACGAGAATGTTCAGGACAACCTCAATCAGGTTCGATTCACCATGACAAAGACAAAGGGTCATGTTTCACTTTCGTGAGATATTCTACAAAAGGACAGGTTAGAAAACCGATAGGAGAATATTAGAATATGGAGGAAGATGGTGAGGAAAATCAAGGATAAATTCCTACCGGTTGATTACCAGTGGAATTTATGCAAGAAAGTATAGAACTTAAGGTAGAAAGAGACATTTGTCCAAGAGTATACTGAGGAATTATTCAAACTATCACTTAGATCAGGGATAAAAGAACTAGAATATCAAAGGGTGGCGAGATACGTGAATGGGTTAAAATATCGGATTCAAGATGAGATGAGAACGCATTACTTTTGTAATGTAGATGAAGCCTATCAAGTCATTTTGAAGGTGGAAGAAAATATTGATAGAAAATTACAATAGAAATATCGAGGAAAAGGCAGAGAAAGTACTACTAGAGGCAATAAAAAGGAGGATGAATCCACCAGTAGTCAAAGTAATAGAGGAGGAAATGGCACTAGAAGGAGCATAGGATTCGGAATAGGAAAAGGTAAGTATATAATTATTTTCTACAGATGTGGAGTAGAGGGACACAAGGCATCTGAATGTCTGAAAAAGGCACAATTCAGGAAAAATAAGTGAAGCCTGAACACAGGTCTCCTAGGATGATGAGGCAACAACTATTGGCAATGATGGCACTTCAATAGGAGAAAGGTGAGAATTTAATGTTCTGGAGAGTGTTACTTATACATGAAAAGAAGATAGCAAAAGAACCTAAGTAGAGGAAGAGTTTTTTTAAGACTGAATGTAAAATTCAAGACAAATGTTGCAATCTGGTCATAGACGATGGAAGCATAGAAATTTTTTTGTCCACGGAAGTCATGGAGAAATTAAAATTAAAATGTGTTCCCCATCCCAATCCATACTGGGTTTCATGGTTACAAAAGGGACAACAAGTGACCGAGACAAAACAATGCTCGTTAAATTTTTAGATTGGAAACTTCAGTGAGTAGGTCTTGTGTGATGTAGTAAAAATGGATGCATGTCATGTATTGCTTGGAAGACCATGGTTGTTTGATAGGAAGGTTTTCCACGATGGTAGAGAGAATACCTATGAATTCACAAAGGTTGGACAACTGTACAGATTGGAACCAATGCTGGAAAATGCAATGACAGCAACAAGGAACGGTAGTAGCAAAGATGTAAGCAGTAGTAGTAGTCAAGTCATGCTATGTTCAGCTAAAGAATTTTTTAGAGAACAAAAAAAGGCTCGTTTTTGTTTGGCCATAATGTTGAAACAAGTCCAAGAGATTAGGAAAACGAGCCATGTACCACAAGAGATTCAACCTTTGTTGAATGAATTTAAGGAGATTGTTTTGGATGATCTACCAGTAGGTTTACCTCCCTTGAGGAGTTTATCACATCAAATTGACTTGATACCAGGGTCAAGTCTTATTAATAAAGCTCCTTACTAGATGACTCCAACGAAGAGTAAGGAAGTGAATAGACAGGTGCAAGATTTGCTTGATAGAGGACTAATGCGAGAGATTTTAATTCCTTATGCTATACCAACAATATTGACACCAAAGAAAGGGGGTGAATGGAGAATGTGTATTATTTCATGAGCTATCAATAGGATTACTATTAAATATAGGTTTCCCTTACCAAGGATGGATCACCTCATGGACTATTAAGTGGGGCCAAGTGATTTTCAAAGATCGATTTGAAGAGTGGATATAATCAAATTCAGATAAGGGAAGGTGATGAATGGAAGATAGCATTTAAGACAAAGGACATATTGTTTGAGTGGTTAGTTATGTCATTTGGGTTAACTAATGCACCCAACACATTCATGAGACTTATGAATGAAGTCTTAAAACCATTTTTTATAACACTTCTTGTTGTATACCTAGATGATATTTTGATCTTTGGTAGAACCAAGGAATAACACCTAGAGCACATGAAAAAGGTGATGGAGCGGTTGAGGGAAGAGAAATTGCGAATAAATTTGAAGAAATATACATTTTTTAAGGAGGAGTTAGTGTACTTGGGATTTGTGATTTGCAATGAAAGCTTGAAGATGGATCTTGAAAAGGTAAAGGCCATTTTGGATTGGCCAACACCTAAGTGTACCTTTGATGTGAGAAGCTTCCATGGTTTAACAAGATTCTACCATAAATTTCAATGAGATTGTGCACCACTTACCAAATGTATGAAGAAAGGGACTTTCTAGTGGACAGTAGTAGCCATGAATTCATTTCAGAACTTGAAGAAAAAGGTAATCGAACAGCTAGTTTTGGTTCTTCCATATTTTAACAAAGTATTTCAAGTAAACTATGGTGCAATTGGTTCAACAATTGGAGTAGTTTTGAGCCAAGAAGGAAGACCAATCACATTCTTTAGAAAAAGATTGAATGATGCCAAGAAGAAGTATTATGTTTATGATCAAGAGTTTTATTCTATTGTATAAACCTTGAATAAATGGTGACCTTACTTGCTGCCAAAGTAGTTTTTCTTATTTATTGACCATAAGGAACTATAGTACATCAATAGTCAAGGTATGCTAAATCAAAAGAATTCCAAATGGGTAGAATTTTTTCAAAGTTACTCATTTTTTTAAAAACGTGTCTAGAAATTGAATAAGGTTGTTGATGCATTAATGATCCAGGAGGATCCAGGAGTGCTCACAGAGGTCCAGGAAGATCTGGAAAGCTCATAGTGATCTATAAGGATTCAGAAATACTCAAAATTAAACCATCCCAAATGCTATAAAAAAACATCATTAGTGCATATATCTCAGTGATATCTTTCCAACGTCGCAAAATGCTCCTCAAACGGAGCTCGTATGCAAAAGATATGGTCGGTCAAAGTTCAAGTCAATTAGGTCAAAAATCAAAGTCAAAGGGGTCAAGGTAACATGTGTCACCACTACAAGGGTGAAATGTGGCATGCCCATACAGTCTGTACAGTGATGATGTGGCCACACCCCAAGGTACCACGTGTCATGACCGTATGCTGACTGGGCAAGTGTTTTGGCATTCGTACATACAGGTGGACTAATCGTTTGTTGACACATGGCATGGATAGACCAATGAGAGGACACCACGTGGTGAGATCCCATTGGCCACTAATGTTTAAGGTTATGTAAAATTATATGGGAGTCTGTAGGATCAAACTCGTGACCTCCCAAAGCCTTACACAAGCATCTATTACCATTACACCCGCACATTAGTTCTTAACAATACATGGCGCCACATCTATTTAACATTGGTCAAAGGTTCAAATGGTGGTAAAAGGGTCGAGGGCCTAAGCCCTCGACCCTAGTTATATGTAATAAAATGTGTGACCATGACCTATATTCGTGTTGGGAGTTAACAACGGCCTGCGCCATATACCATATATATTGTATGGTTACAAAACATATAACAAAACAACGAAAATATCAGAAGTCGGTGGGGATCGAACCCTCAACCTATCAAATATATCACCAACGCCTTAACCAATAAGCCAATGGAACCCCTTATTACGGGATTCCCCAAATAATTAATAATTTTTTTCCTTTAGTTTTGGATGGGGATTTAAGGGTCCGTGACCTATATAATGGGCACAAATTCCCATTTTTACACACAGAGACTCTTAATTATGCATAGTATGATCTCAAATTATGTGCTTGATGGTACCTAGACTTGGAGGTTGCATCGTATTGCATGTCATAGGGTTCTGGTGCGGAATTTTAAGAAATTTATACTCATTTTTCACGATTTTTCGCAAGGAATTTAGTGGTGTACTCCATTTTTTAGTTTGAGCAATGTAGAAAAGGGTCATTGTAAAACACAAGCATTTGAGCATTAATAAAGAGGTCTCTATAGGAAGCAGACCCGTAGACGTAGACCAAATCGGGTGAACTCCTTTATCAAACTTGTCTATGTGATTTCATTATTCTTGTTCTATTTGTGCTCAGTTATTTGCAAGTTATTTATATTCAAAGTGTGTTTGAATAGATAAGTTAATTCAAATATCAATTGCATACAGTCAAGAGATCATTTTTATTTTGAAGATCAAGTAGATGTTATTGTGTATTAAATATTAATAAACATCTAAGGATTTTTCAGATCAAGTTGGTATCAGAGCAAGGTTTTACAAGTGTTTATGATTGAATGATTACAAGGTATAAATCCAAGCAAGTATAAGGAAAACTTGCAAGTTACAATCCATATATTGGTTCAAGAATTTTTACTCGTTGAAGAGAAATGAATTCGCCAAGAAATTGGGTCCTTACAACTCTGAAGATGATTTCTTCAAGGCTTTTAATTTAATGAAATCCATGGTGGAAGAAATGTACGAGGGTCGAGAGAAGGCCAAGGAGGGAGGCACATTAGAGAAAGTTGAACCAGTCAAAGCGGAAGGAGGAGGTGATGAAGGTGTTCCTTTAGAACCCTCCTCGTCATCATCTTTGTAACACACTTGACCCCTAAGTACCCTTTCTAGGGATGGGGAATCAAAATTTCTCTTTCCTTAATCATCTTCAATCCTTTCCCCAGGGTATTCGTCCTCTTCTTCTCATCAAGAATTTTCTAACAACTGCTACCCCTCTCCAATCCAAACTTTGGATTGGGATATACACCCTTCCAAATCTCTTTGGGTGTTATTAGTCAAGGGCCATGTGGCACCCATGTAGTTCCATCTCATTCATATCATCCCAAGTTCCTCAAAGTCTCAAAGATTCCCCATCGTTATTACATCTATGATGGAAGTCCATCCACCATCCAATACAATGGTGAAGCTTCATCCTCGTATAATACATAATATTAAGGAAAATTCGTCATTCTACGTGCATATCCTCTAGAGTCCCAAAATCCTGAACTTTTGAAGGATCCCGAAATATTGCCACGTGGCTTCGGCCTTCGGCCCCTTCGACATATCTAAGGTACTACACCCCAAACCTATGGAATTTTGAAGTCCCGGACTCTCTAAGGGTCCACCCTTACACATGACGGCATATTAAATGCAAAGGAAAGGACATGTGGGTCTCGAGTACTCCACCTGCTAATAGGCCAAGTGAATATGTGCCAGGGGGTGACATGTGGCAAGGTAGAGATGACACATGGCCTCGTTAGTGGGTGACATGTGTCATGTTCTAATGGGAACATAAGGTCTACAAAAACATGAATCAAGGTGATACGTGGCATGTTGAACATGGGTCCTCGTCACCCTGAGTGATGTCAGTATGCCACATCACTTCAGACTGGCAGCCTTCCAACTCCCCTTAGATCTCACGGTCGAGATGTTCCCACCAAGATCCAAATATCTATGACCTCTGTTACTTCGTAACTTTAGCATTTGGGGGATATGTCATGTAACTTTCTCTTTTCTCCCAGAGTGGTCAGCGTCGAGTTGGCCACGGTCTAGATCCAACGGTCAGGAATGATCCTGCACCATCCTTAGATATACGGCTCTTGTCACCTTGTGAGTTCGGCGTTCGGTGGTTCCACTCACTTACCACCCCCTTTCTCCCAGAGTGGTCAACGTCGGACTGACTTGGGCGTAGATCCAACATCCAGGGAAGATCCTGAAGCATCCCTATATCTATGGTTCTTCTTAATTCGCAACTCTAGCATTCGGGGGTTTTTTCATTATGATAGATTTGTTCTCCCGAAGTAGGACTTTGCCGAAGTGTTATACGCCAATCTTTCCACTGGTTTATCGGACGGTTGGGAGTAGTTCTCAATGGACTCCCCATATCCACGACTCACATTAATTTGCAACTTCTTCGTTTAGGGAATTTGATGCTATGACACCTTTGTTCTCCTAAAGTGGTCAATGTTGGACTGACCTCGGTGTAGATCCAACAGTCAGGGAGGCTCTCGAATACCCTTGAGTCTACGGCTCATGTTACGTCACGACCAGTAAGTGGGTCAAGGTTTAACAATGGGACAAATCCCATGGTCACGGTTAAAGGAACCACCAGATATCATTCAACATCGACAGTAACCCCACTAGCAAGTTTCCTTTGGTTTTTTTCGAGGGTGTAAATTCGTAGCATCTTGAAGCTCCAAACTTCCGAAGTTCCTAAGACAAAAAAACTTAGCTCCTTTCAGGCCTAGTGAAGGGTTCCAAGGTCCCGGTCATATGGATTCTTGGAAAATCCTCGAGGCTACACGCTCAACACTTAGCCTTGATTTGGTTAGAGTCATGGACATGAGCCCTCGGTCAAACAGGTGAAGGGTTTGAAAGAGGCTCTCTACTTCCACAGATTTCTAACTTAGTGACCTGCGAAGGGTGAATTGAGAGGTTGATATGACCGTGGTGTTCCAGCGAAGTATTCCCCAACTCCTATATTACGAAATCATTCCTTGGGAATATTTCCTAATGGTTTCTCAACAAATACAGAAATCATAGATTTGTTCTTAAATTCTTTTAAAGACCCATGTCTAATAGTTCTCCTACTGCTAAGTATAGGTAAATAGGAACCATGTAAATACAGAATTTTACAAAATAATAATAAGCATTTCTAATGATTTATCAAACACTGTAAAATTTAACCATAAACATAAACATTCAACCATCACTTTCGTTCCAGTACACAGAGTATGAAAATACTTATCAAAAACCAGAATCATGAATCAACTGATGATATGTGTGCATGTTTCCACCTAGCCGTAGGCACAGCCACTCCTGAATGGTTTTACCATTGTCCAGCTGCTAGCTAGACCATGATGATCTGAGAGAGACTCTTGTTTCTGGTTCAACAATAGTTAGGGATGGAGGTTACTCTCCTCCTCCGACAAGAAATTAGAAAACGGATTTCTTTGTACCAAGCAAGGGGTCCTTCAACGAGTACTTCCATAGTCACTCATCCTCTCTGCAACCTCGTTTATCAACTTGGACTAAAAACACTGCCCACGACTTCTTGCACCTAGAACGAATTTATTTCTCAGTTCTCCTTAGAACCAGAGATTTGCAAGCACTCTCCTCTCTTTGGGAGATTAGTCTCTCCACTCCTCTTCCTCATCGACCAGCCTTTGCCCATGAATCCCTTCCTTTCTTGTCTTCCTCATCAACATTGTGTGGGTCTGAATCCCCGGCTCATGGTTAGGTCAGAAAGCTTACAAATGGGTACTCTACCCATCTCATCTTTAGGAAGGATTTCCAACTACCATCCTAACTAGTAATTCATTTCTGGGTCAGAGGATTGTTCTGGGTCTAAGTAATTAAATCCAGTAAGGTACTGGTCTGGTGGGGATCATCTCCACCATTTTTGGTTCCCCTTGCCATCTCTCTCATAACATCATTATCTACCTTGGAAAACCCCCTTCAAAAATTATGCAACACTATCCATTTTTAATTAATAACAGAAACACATACATTACCTTTTATAACAAAAAGGTTCATCAAATACAACATTCACACATATTCAAGTTGCCACGGTCTTTTGGAAAGTTATAGTTATATTTACAAGTTGGGGGAAACAAGGGTGTTACAGTATTCTTCTAAGGGAAGTAATTATTATTCGCATAAAAAGAAGTCCTCTAAGAAGTCTGATCATAATTTTCCTTTATTAAAATTGGATGTCAAGTTTGAATTGTCGACCTATGATAGAGAATTGAATGTCGAGAAATTGGACAACTAGATCAAGCAAATAGAGGTATATTGTAGGGTGTTAGCACTAGAATTCACACCTAGATTGTTGTAAGTGAAATCCCAGTACCCATCAGAATGTAAAAGATAAGTGTTTATAATAAGGTGGCAAATGGATGAAAAAAAAAAAACTCAAAAAACAATGTCAATCACATATAACTCCACACAATATACACCAGCAAATAAGGCCTTGAATAACTTCAAATCAGGTTTTAAGAGATAAGGTAAGTAGGTGGAAGAATTGATACGAAATTGATAAGGTAATATGTATATCATCTACATCAAGTAGCAATAACACACATATGAAGAAAACTATCTGAAATAAGAACTTCTTAAAATCAAAGAGAAAGACTCTGATATACTTGTAAACAATATCACAATAGATTCTTTATTGCAAGAAAGATACAATCATCCAAATGAATCATTCAATAGGCTGTAATCAAAGTAAGATAGCAAAAAGAAACTCTAGTCCATACAATAGGAGAAACTCTGCTACATATACAATATCAAAATATGAGTCCTCTCTCACACCATTCGAACCTCTCCCCAGTCTTACAATGCTCATTTTATAGTCTAAAATATTATTGACATCTTTACAATTTGAATAACAACTTCTTCATAGGATCAGTGTGCCTATGTATGGCGTGGCTATAGGTGTACAACAGAAAGAAAACATAATGTTACTTTTCAAGGTGATGTTGGCACCATTTGCAGCATCTTCTTAAAGGTTTATGATGTGTCCATTTGAGTTCATTCTCTTTGGGAAGGTGGCCTCCTAGCTTGCAACTGAACTTTAGAAGTTTTTTATGCATCCATCCTGACATCTGGTAGTTTCTCTTCCCTCCAAAAACTTCAAAAAACTGAGTTCGTAGTGCCAGGTGCTGTGAAGTTTTCTGTAGTGGCTTGTTTGATTATATCAAAGTATTAAACATCACAGAACTATATCATATGTCCAAAAATGTTTTAAACTTCATAATATTGATAATATTGATAAAAGGAAATCAACAAAACTAATAATCATTGTTTACAAAACATAGTCATCACCAAAATGTTACAAAATGCATGAAACATGAAATTTGACCAAAATTGATGTTGGTTCTGGAGACTTAATATCTTCATTTTGTAATTATGGAGATTCTCCTGGTGGAAACCTTGGAAAGCATGTATAGGTTTCTCTTGGACAAATCTTCTTTAAAAGGTTGTAGTTATGCCTTCAATTTCCCTATTTGAGCTTGATGAGATCTGTTCTGCCTATAGATATTTCTGAGTTGTTTGTGAAGTGGCAGGAATATTTTAGCCAAGAACACGGCCTTGTCAATAGTCTCATGGTACATTCCCATCATCCCCTTAAGCTTCTTCCTAGCCTCTGATTCTTCCTTCTTCAATTTATCAGCTTCATCTCTTGCTTCCTTGAGTTTCCTCTTAAGCCTCTTAAAGGTGGGATTGCTTTCATGATGAGGAGTAGCGATATCAACAATTTCAATCGACTGCTCAAAATATTTGGATATACCTTTCCTCTGGGATGAAGTCTCTACTGCATAATATTTCAAAGGGGAATTTTGCTTGTTTTTTTCTCTAGTAAAAGGCCTCCTAGGCTTAACCTTATCTGAAGCAATGGGTGAGGGAAAAACAAGATTTTTTCCTCTCAGGCATGTTGGTTTGCTTGAAGGAACCTCCATAGTAATAAGATATGTCATGGGTGAAGCTTCTTTGTGTGAAGGTTGTGAGGGCCCTCCTGCTTCTATTTCATTTATGGCTCTGTCAGCTTTCTTAGTCATATTACCCTTTTTCTTCGTGCTAACCTATGGATACACAGTCCTCTCAACAGGAGTATGAATTTGTATCTTGGACTATGGAGTGGGGGAAACATTTAACTGAAACTATGATGAAGTGAGTAATGTTTCCCAATCAGTGTTTGTATTTCTCAACTCTTCCATCACTAACATATTAATAAGGCTAGATTGAAATACATTGGTGCCTACTTGCTTAGACTTGGCTTGAAATATGTCATACATCTTACCAATGCTTCTAAAAAGATTAAAAAAAAAATGAGGTTCATTGCTTCTTTCCCTGTGAAGTGTAGCAGTAGCCTGATGTGGTATTGGTATATCATATTAAAAATCCCCTCACAGGTGAAATATCTCTGGATAACCTTCAACATCTTATCAAAACCTTCAAGCATGTGGCTTTTAGGTACCCCTTTGGACAAGTTGTCCCCCTGATACTCTGGCTTAAGAAATTCCTTAGAGAAGGAAGCATTTGATGACATAGCCTTGAACCACTTTTCTCCATTATTGGGTATCTTTGTTGCAATAGAGATGTAATGTTCTAAAACCTCAAATTATAATGTCCCCACTTTGGTTTTAGTCCCATTAAAATTTAATGCAAATTCTCTGGCCACCTCTACATCTTTTGACAAAAATTAATGCAACCTACCCTCTGAAAGGCTTCCCTGATCAAAGGTTCAGATTCAAGGAGTTTCATATCATAGGGATTTGTCCTTACAATATCCCCTCCCTTGTGAGTCTTCTTGTGTTGTTGATTTTCCATACTATTTCTAGAAAAACAATTTTCTGCAAATTGTTTATGACATCTAGGTGTGTGAAAACAGAGAATATAGGAATTTAGGGTTTTGATGACAAAATTGTTTTCAATAGGCTGACCTTGTACAGATATTTATACAACTTACTCTATACACATTGAGGTATGATAGAATTCACTCTTTCAGCAGGAGGGATAAGGAACAACAACTAAGAGTTATAACGAAAAGGGAGAAAAATGTGAAATCTCTACTAAAACAGGGTTTTTCATCAATATAATATCAGTTTACAAAATTGATAATGTGTGCAATCTTTAAACCTGGTTCAACAGAAAATCAACCACATATTTTAAGATTGATAGGGGTGCAGATTCACTCTTTTAAGGCTAAAATTTAAAGGATACATAAGATGGAGGTTTCAATAGTGCTGGAATAGAGGGTTCACAGTGCCCAGTTCGCAGCGCCAAAGTAACTAGTTCGCATCATTGTGGGGAAATTCAGTGAGACGAGTGGTTTCTTAATAGTGGGAAAGATGGATGAGGTCAAAAGGAAACCAGAACTGGTGGGGAAGGTTTATAACATCATGGATTTGAGTTTGAAATCTGTCAGCAAAATAATGGGGTAGTTCGTAGTGCCAATAGATAAACCAACAAAAAACCCTCTCTCAATCCTTAAATAGCATGGAAACTCTTAAGGAGTAACTGGCAGACCTGGGATTGATGTTGATGTCTATGAATTTGAATAGAGATGTTTGCAAGTTGTCAAACCTCCAACACTCTTATTCAGCCAGTTTGTAGTGTTAGTTCACAGTGCTTGTCTACCAGTTCATAGCGCATGTCTACCATTTCACAGCACCTGATTCAAACATGAATTCCACACTTTGAGGAGACTGTTAAAAGATTCGATGAAATAATCCCTGAAAAAATTGTTAAAATATGGTGTTGAAAATGATGAAATCTCCTCTGACATGACTCTTAATTTTCAATGATAACAATTGAATGCGTGAGGTACTTATGAGTACGTTGTGAACTCTCTTGGTGAGTTGGCAGCACAGACAACTGACTTTGACTTGAAATTTAAAAGGATAGATGGTGATGAGGAGAAACTTGTGTACAACTGGGAGGTGTGAAATGTCAAGGTAATGATGTAAGGTGTGACTCATAGGGACGTTATTTACCTTATCATGATGTCTAATTACATGACCTCAATACTCTAAACCAAGGTTGAACAAATATTTAACTTATTCAAAACAAACTTTAAGTTATGATCGTAACAAGAAGACTTAAAAACCTATGACTTATGTAACCCTATGACTCAAAAACAAAAACTAGAATGATTTTTTTACCCCTACAATTCTATGTGTTAACATCTGGCTCCACAGGGGATGGCATGCTCCATGTGAGCTGCCAAGAACATGCAGTTCCAGTTCCTTATCCATGGGCTAGGAGTCATTATTGAAACCAAATAAAACAAAATAAAGACTGATATTTACATTGAAAGGAATCCACTCATGGCTTTAGGAAAAGTATTTCTTTAGAAAATATTGAGTATCTTCCAAGCTCTGCAATTTGAAAGTGTTATTTGGCACAAATTCAAAAATATTGAAAGGACCAATCCACAAGGCTTCGGATTTACCATGTTTACCCTTGTCTTTCCTTTGTGCATCCCATTTGAGTACCAAGTCTCCCAGATGGAAATCTTCTTTCTTCACATTCTTGTCAAAAGCTTCTTTGATTTTCTACCAATGGATTTGTGCTTTATCAAAGAGTTTATCCCTGGTTTGTTGTGCTTCCACTAGCTAATGCATCCTCATGATCATGTCATCTAGTTCTCCTTGTTGGTATTGAAGAAACTTTTCCACAGGTAAGGATAGTTGAGTAGGAAAAACAGCTTCAGTTCCATAGACCAACTGAAATGGAGTACTATCAATTGATCTCTTAGTAGTTACTCTATCTTCCCATGGAGAAAACTTCAACTTTGAATCCCATGAATTTTTGTTATCCTCCAGCATCTTTCTGATGATCTTTACTAGGATTTTGTTGGAGGATTCTGCTAATCCATTACCTTGAGGGTAGTATGGGGTAGAGTGAATAAGTTGAATCCAAAAAAATCCAAAAAAATTGACCAAAGGCTCATATTTAAAAGTGGCAGCATTATAAGTAACAATCTTGTTAGGACAACCAAACCTTGACAAAATGTCTTCCAGGAATCCAATGACTACTTTATGTGTTCCATTTCTTGTGGGAATGGCTTTTATCCACTTGGTGAAATAATCAGTAGCAGTCGGAATCCAATGATGTTGACCACTTGAAGATGGATGGATTTATCCAATGAAGTCTAATCCCCACTGCTAAAAAGGACCAGATACCACTATGGGCTTCAGAGTAAAAGATTTTAGTTGTTGTTTTCCTGAGAATTTCTGACATTTATCACTGGCTCTGATCTTTGCACATACATCAGTAAATAAGTTAGGCCAAAAGTACCTAGCTCTGATTATTTTGTATGATGTAGTCCTCCAAAAATGATGACTTCCACATAGACTATCATGAAAATCAGTCATGGTTTTCTTTTTGTCTTCTAGATCCAAGCATCTTAAGAGAACCCCTACAGGATCTTTCCAATACAAAACATAATCAACAATGCAATACCTAATTTCTTTAATATTTAAATCCATCACCTTAGTCTTCTCAAGTCCAATAGGAGGCAGCAATGTTTGCAAGAAATGGATGAGGTCATTGTGCCAATTACACTCTGTCAACTTTGGGGCGATGTGTGAGTTGTTGCTAGGAATATCAGTTTGTTAATTTTCATAGTTAGCATTCATGAAATTAACCCCAAGTGCCTTACAATTTGATTCAACTAATAATATAGATAAACCTTGTCCTTTCACCAGCTTGGTAGGTTTCATCTCAAGATCAAACTCTAGAATCTTACCAATCCACTTACTCTTTTTTCCATCTATGTCAAGCTGAACCAGAATGTCTTTTACAAAGCTTGAAGGGACATAAGCAACAATTTTGGAATGCAGAACATATACTCTGAAATCCTTGATGAATTTGACCAAATCATAAGCTTGCTTCTCCATGATGTCATATCTGACTTTAGCATCTCTCAAAGATCTGCTAAAAAAAGAAATTAGTTGCTCCATTCCATCTGAGTTTTTCTTAAGGAGGACAACAACTAGTGTATCATTTGAGGCAAAAGAATATATCGGAAATAGTTTTGAATAATCAGGATAGATTAGAATAGGTGTCTTAGCCAGTGCTTGTTTAATTTGTTCAAAATAATTCCTAGCTTCAAGTGTCCATTTTACCTCATTTCCCTTTCTCAACATGGATGTGATAAATTTGACCAACTCAACAAAATTGGATATGAATCTTCTCAAGAAGTTTATCTTATCCAGGAAGGACTGAATTTCTTTCTTATACATTGGGAGAGACGGAGTCTTAATAGCCTCTACTCTACTAGGGTCAAATTTTACCCCTTCAGTTGAGACAATATGTCCCAATAGCTTACCTTCCTTCATAGCAAAAAGGGACTTCTTGGGATTAAGTGACAATCCATATTTTTTTCATTTCAGGAACACCTTATCCAAATGTTGATAATGATCTTGATCAGATTTTGAAAACATTGTGATATCATCCAAGTAGATCACCACAAACTTAGCATTTTCTCCAATAAAAGAAATATACATTACACACTGGAAGGTTGCCCCTGCATTCATGAGACCAAAGGGCATCTTGGCATACATGAATGTACCCCAAGGAGTGGTGAATGTTGTCTTGTCCCTGTCTTCAAATAAAACATAATTTTGATTGTATCTTGAAAAGCCATCCATCCTTGTTGAGCTTGTCACCCTTTGAAAAATATGCTCCATCTTAGGAAAGGAGTAATTATCTTTCCTAGAACTCTTGTCTAAATTTTTGAAATCAACATAAAGTCTGATTTCTCCATTCTTTTTCCTAACAGGGACTAGATTAGCTATCCACTCAGAATACCTCAAAGGTATAATGATCTAAGCATCAAGAAATTTTTTGACCTCCTTCTCCATGATGGGCAGCAACATAGGATTGATTTTCCTTATTTTTTGTCTAAATGGTTTGGTATCATCCTTCAAGGGTATTTTATTCTCAATAATGTGTGTATCATAAGTTTTCAAATCCTCATACTTCCAAGCAAATACATATGCAAATTCCTTTAATAGTTTGATATACTCAGCTCTTTGTTTTTCTGACAGATTACTAGACA
>ML827008.1:174458-192928 GCA_009831015.1 Picea engelmannii
TAGAAATCGTGTATTATTGTATCTCTGTGTTTATGGTTGCATCTCTGATATATTTCTGTTATATTACTGGATATACGCAATATCTCTGTGCATTTCTTTATTATATCTCCGCTCTCATTTCGTGCCGAAAATAATCTGGATCATGGGTGCATCATTCTGAGACAAAGATGAAATGATGTATTAGCCTCCTCTGAGAAGAGAGTTGAGATGATGAACTCCAGATGACTCTCTTGTGTAATGCAGTGGGAAAGAAGATCTGATAAGTTGGATGTGCATGTGGATTAGCACATGTGAACGTGATCCTAGTGACTGAGCATTAGTGAGTGTGGTTCTCCTATGATATGCAGTGAGATAGAGATGTGGACATCCCTGTGGATGTCCCACTAGTGGATGAGCACTGGTGGGTGTATAATATCCCTTGCTGTATTGTTCAAGAGTCAGACTTACTTGTATCCCTAATTTTTGTGTAAAGGGTACAAGTCAACCCCATCTTAATGTAAAATATAATTAATATGGTAATTATTAATTATATTATAAGTTATTGAGGCTGGCCCTGTTGTGCCAATAGAAACTTTTGTTGACAGGTTCAGTCTAATATAAGTAAAGGTAAATTCCCCATTGAGGAATCATATCACAAGTGTGAGTTTGGAAATTTCAGCAATTACTTCTTCTTGGGAAAAGTGCGCACCTCTCTTGGGTGCTAGTATTCTAGGGTTTGTAAGCACCCTTTTGTGTGCTAGGTTTTTATGGTGGTGGAGGTCTTTCTCTTGAATAATATAGCAAAGGATTGGCTAGGTTTTCTTCCCTTGTTGAGAAGGGTTTCCCATGATACTTCTTGTGTACTTGTAAATGGTGTTTCTTCTTGTGATCTTGGTTGTTGCAACAATTTTTTTATGGTTTAAGTAAAATGCTAAAATGAAATGAACTTCATTCTTAAGCCTTTCCTATTGAAAAATCAACAGACAAAAGGTTGTATAGAGAAGCACAACTGGCTTATATTATTAGTGATGAAGGTAATCCCACAAACCATCCTATTTATTCTCTTGACACTAATTTGGGATCTAGCATTCTGCAACTTACTGATCTTCCTCAATCACCATTGGAAATTAGAAAGCAATGACCAACAACATGTGAAAAAGTAAAACAAGGTGCTCAAACTTGGAAAATGTATTTTGACGGGGCATATTCTAAAGATAGCGCTAGTGCTGGAGTTGTCTTCATTTCTCCCTCTCAAGAATTCATAAATTTGTCTTTAAAATTTGAATTTAAAACCACAAGCAACATTACAGAATATGAGGCCCTAGTTTTGGGGCTGAGGGCTGCTAAAGATATGAAAATTGAAGAATTATCAATTTTTGGAGATGCAGAGCTGATTGTGCATCAAGTCAGAAATATATATCAAGAAAAAAATCCAAGACTGAGGACTTACAGGAATGAGGTATGGGATCTTATTGACAATTTCTAACTAACTTTCAATATATTCTTTGTTCCTAGAGAAGATAATGCATTAGTTGATTCCCTAGCTATTTCTACTAGTAGCTTTAAAATCCCACTACCTCCTAAACTCAAGTATGATATTGAGGTAAAGTATAGGCCTTCTATACCTAACAATGTCAAACATTGGAAGGTTTTTGAAGATGATCTTGAAATAAAGAGATTTCTGGAAACAATAGAGGATTTTTCTGCTCTTCACATTGATCAAGACCCAGATGATGAGAAAAATACTCATGCTGATAAATTCCTGAATAAGATTGAAAACCACAAGATTGTCCAATTGCCTAGAAATAATATTACCAAAGGATTAGTTCCCTTAGAGAGATTATTTGATAGGAATAATGTGGCTGTGAAAGTGAGAGGTTCAAATGAAGATGCTGATATGAAAAAGTGCAATCTAGGTACTGATGAGGATCCCAAGTATGTCAAGATGTCTAGTAATCTGTCAGAAAAACAAAGAGCTGAGTATATCAAACTATTAAAGGAATTTGCATATGTATTTGCTTGGAAGTATGAGGATTTGAAAACTTATGATACACACATTATTGAGAATAAAATACCCTTGAAGGATGATACCAAACCATTTAGACAAAAAATAAGGAAAATCAATCCTATGTTGCTGCCCATCATGGAGAAGGAGGTCAAAAAATTTCTTGATGCTTAGATCATTATACCTTTGAGGTATTCTGAGTGGATAGCTAATCTAGTCCCTGTTAGGAAAAAGAATGGAGAAATCAGACTTTATGTTGATTTCAAAAATTTAGACAAGAGTTCTAGGAAAGATAATTACTCCTTTCCTAAGATGGAGCATATTTTTCAAAGGGTGACAAGCTCAACAAGGATGGATGGCTTTTCAAGATACAATCAAAATTATGTTTTATTTGAAGACAGGGACAAGACAACATTCACCACTCCTTGGGGTACATTCATGTATGCCAAGATGCCCTTTGGTCTCATGAATGCAGGGGCAACCTTCCAGTGTGTAATGTATATTTCTTTTATTGGAGAAAATGCTAAGTTTGTGGTGATCTACTTGGATGATATCACAATGTTTTCAAAATCTGATCAAGATCATTATCAACATTTGGATAAGGTGTTCCTGAAATGAAAAAAATATGGATTGTCACTTAATCCCAAGAAGTCCCTTTTTGCTATGAAGGAAGGTAAGCTATTGGGACATATTGTCTCAACTGAAGGGGTAAAATTTGACCCTAGTAGAGTAGAGGCTATTAAGACTCCGTCTCTCCCAATGTATAAGAAAGAAATTCAGTCCTTCCTGGATAAGATAAACTTCTTGAGAAGATTCATATCCAATTTTGTTGAGTTGGTCAAATTTATCACATCCATGTTGAGAAAGGGAAATGAGGTAAAATGGACACTTGAAGCTAGGAATTATTTTGAACAAATTAAACAAGCACTGGCTAAGACACCTATTCTAATCTATCCTGATTATTCAAAACTATTTCCGATATATTCTTTTGCCTCAAATGATACACTAGTTGTTGTCCTCCTTAAGAAAAACTCAGATGGAATGGAGCAACTAATTTCTTTTTTTAGCAGATCTTTGAGAGATGCTAAAGTCAGATATGACATCATGGAGAAGCAAGCTTATGATTTGGTCAAATTCATCAAGGATTTCAGAGTATATGTTCTGCATTCCAAAATTGTTGCTTATGTCCCTTCAAGCTTTGTAAAAGACATTCTGGTTCAGCTTGACATAGATGGAAAAAAGAGTAAGTGGATTGGTAAGATTCTAGAGTTTGATCTTGAGATGAAACCTACCAAGCTGGTGAAAGGACAAGGTTTATCTATATTATTAGTTGAATCAAATTGTAAGGCACTTGGGGTTAATTTCATGAATGCTAACTATGAAAATTAACAAACTGATATTCCTAGCAACAACTCACACATCGCCCCAAAGTTGACAGAGTGTAATTGGCACAATGACCTCATCCATTTCTTGCAAACATTGCTGCCTCCTATTGGACTTGAGAAGACTAAGGTGATGGATTTAAATATTAAAGAAATTAGGTATTGCATTGTTGATTATGTTTTGTATTGGAAAGATCCTGTAGGGGTTCTCTTAAGATGCTTGGATCTAGAAGACAAAAAGAAAACCATGACTGATTTTCATGATAGTCTATGTGGAAGTCATCATTTTTGGAGGACTACATCATACAAAATAATCAGAGCTAGGTACTTTTGGCCTAACTTATTTACTGATGTATGTGCAAAGATCAGAGCCAGTGATAAATGTCAGAAATTCTCAGGAAAACAACAACTAAAATCTTTTACTCTGAAGCCCATAGTGGTATCTGGTCCTTTTTAGCAGTGGGGATTAGACTTCATTGGATAAATCCATCCATCTTCAAGTGGTCAACATCATTGGATTCCGACTGCTACTGATTATTTCACCAAGTGGATAAAAGCCATTCCCACAAGAAATGGAACACATAAAGTAGTCATTGGATTCCTGGAAGACATTTTGTCAAGGTTTGGTTGTCCTAACAAGATTGTTACTTATAATGCTGCCACTTTTAAATATGAGCCTTTGGTCAATTTTTTTGGATTTTTTTGGATTCAACTTATTCACTCTACCCCATACTACCCTCAAGGTAATGGATTAGCAGAATCCTCCAACAAAATCCTAGTAAAGATCATCAGAAAGATGCTGGAGGATAACAAAAATTCATGGGATTCAAAGTTGAAGTTTTCTCCATGGGAAGATAGAGTAACTACTAAGAGATCAATTGATAGTACTCCATTTCAGTTGGTCTATGGAACTGAAGCTGTTTTTCCTACTCAACTATCCTTACCTGTGGAAAAGTTTCTTCAATACCAACAAGGAGAACTAGATGACATGATCATGAGGATGCATTAGCTAGTGGAAGCACAACAAACCAGGGATAAACTCTTTGATAAAGCACAAATCCATTGGTAGAAAATCAAAGAAGCTTTTGACAAGAATGTGAAGAAAGAAGATTTCCATCTGGGAGACTTGGTACTCAAATGGGATGCACAAAGGAAAGACAAGGGTAAACATGGTAAATCCGAAGCCTTGTGGATTGGTCCTTTCAATATTTTTGAATTTGTGCCAAATAACACTTTCAAATTGCAGAGCTTGGAAGATACTCAATATTTTCTAAAGAAATACTTTTCCTAAAGCCATGAGTGGATTCCTTTCAATGTAAATATCAGTCTTTATTTTGTTTTATTTGGTTTCAATAATGACTCCTAGCCCATGGATAAGGAACTGGAACTGCATGTTCTTGGCAGCTCACATGGAGCATGCCATCCCCTGTGGAGCCAGATGTTAACACATAGAATTGTAGGGGTAAAAAAATCATTCTAGTTTTTGTTTTTGAGTCATAGGGTTACATAAGTCATAGGTTTTTAAGTCTTCTTGTTACGATCATAACTTAAAGTTTGTTTTGAATAAGTTAAATATTTGTTCAACCTTGGTTTAGAGTATTGAGGTCATGTAATTAGACATCATGATAAGGTAAATAACGTCCCTATGAGTCACACCTTACATCATTACCTTGACATTTCACACCTCCCAGTTGTACACAAGTTTCTCCTCATCACCATCTATCCTTTTAAATTTCAAGTCAAAGTCAGTTGTCTGTGCTGCCAACTCACCAAGAGAGTTCACAACGTACTCATAAGTACCTCACGCATTCAATTGTTATCATTGAAAATTAAGAGTCATGTCAGAGGAGATTTCATCATTTTCAACACCATATTTTAACAATTTTTTCAGGGATTATTTCATCGAATCTTTTAACAGTCTCCTCAAAGTGTGGAATTCATGTTTGAATCAGGTGCTGTGAAATGGTAGACATGCGCTATGAACTGGTAGACAAGCACTGTGAACTAACACTACAAACTGGCTGAATAAGAGTGTTGGAGGTTTGACAACTTGCAAACATCTCTATTCAAATTCATAGACATCAACATCAATCCCAGGTCTGCCAGTTACTCCTTAAGAGTTTCCATGCTATTTAAGGATTGAGAGAGGGTTTTTTGTTGGTTTATCTATTGGCACTACGAACTACCCCATTATTTTGCTGACAGATTTCAAACTCAAATCCATGATGTTATAAACCTTCCCCACCAGTTCTGGTTTCCTTTTGACCTCATCCATCTTTCCCACTATTAAGAAACCACTCGTCTCACTGAATTTCCCCACAATGATGCGAACTAGTTACTTTGGCGCTGCGAACTGGGCACTGTGAACCCTCTATTCCAGCACTATTGAAACCTCCATCTTATGTATCCTTTAAATTTTAGCCTTAAAAGAGTGAATCTGCACCCCTATCAATCTTAAAATATGTGGTTGATTTTCTGTTGAACCAGGTTTAAAGATTGCACACATTATCAATTTTGTAAACTGATATTATATTGATGAAAAACCCTGTTTTAGTAGAGATTTCACATTTTTCTCCCTTTTCGTTATAACTCTTAGTTGTTGTTCCTTATCCCTCCTGCTGAAAGAGTGAATTCTATCATACCTCAATGTGTATAGAGTAAGTTGTATAAATATCTGTACAAGGTCAGCCTATTGAAAACAATTTTGTCATCAAAACCCTAAATTCCTATATTCTCTGTTTTCACACACCTAGATGTCATAAACAATTTGCAGAAAATTGTTTTTCTAGAAATAGTATGGAAAATCAACAACACAAGAAGACTCACAAGGGAGGGGATATTGTAAGGACAAATCCCTATGATATGAAACTCCTTGAATCTGAACCTTTGATCAGGGAAGCCTTTCAGAGGGTAGGTTGCATTAATTTTTGTCAAAAGATGTAGAGGTGGCCAGAGAATTTGCATTAAATTTTAATGGGACTAAAACCAAAGTGGGGACATTATAATTTGAGGTTTTAGAACATTACATCTCTATTGCAACAAAGATACCCAATAATGGAGAAAAGTGGTTCAAGGCTATGTCATCAAATGCTTCCTTCTCTAAGGAATTTCTTAAGCCAGAGTATCAGGGGGACAACTTGTCCAAAGGGGTACCTAAAAGCCACATGCTTGAAGGTTTTGATAAGATGTTGAAGGTTATCCAGAGATATTTCACCTGTGAGGGGATTTTTAATATGATATACCAATACCACATCAGGCTACTGCTACACTTCACAGGGAAAGAAGCAATGAACCTCATTTTTTTTTTAATCTTTTTAGAAGCATTGGTAAGATGTATGACATATTTCAAGCCAAGTCTAAGCAAGTAGGCACCAATGTATTTCAATCTAGCCTTATTAATATGTTAGTGATGGAAGAGTTGAGAAATACAAACACTGATTGGGAAACATTACTCACTTCATCATAGTTTCAGTTAAATGTTTCCCCCACTCCATAGTCCAAGATACAAATTCATACTCCTGTTGAGAGGACTGTGTATCCATAGGTTAGCACGAAGAAAAAGGGTAATATGACTAAGAAAGCTGACAGAGCCATAAATGAAATAGAAGCAGGAGGGCCCTCACAACCTTCACACAAAGAAGCTTCACCCATGACATATCTTATTACTATGGAGGTTCCTTCAAGCAAACCAACATGCCTGAGAGGAAAAAATCTTGTTTTTCCCTCACCCATTGCTTCAGATAAGGTTAAGCCTAGGAGGCCTTTTACTAGAGAAAAAAACAAGCAAAATTCCCCTTTGAAATATTATGCAGTAGAGACTTCATCCCAGAGGAAAGGTATATCCAAATATTTTGAGCAGTCGATTGAAATTGTTGATATCGCTACTCCTCATCATGAAAGCAATCCCACCTTTAAGAGGCTTAAGAGGAAACTCAAGGAAGCAAGAGATGAAGCTGATAAATTGAAGAAGGAAGAATCAGAGGCTAGGAAGAAGCTTAAGGGGATGATGGGAATGTACCATGAGACTATTGACAAGGCCGTGTTCTTGGCTAAAATATTCCTGCCACTTCACAAACAACTCAGAAATATCTATAGGCAGAACAGATCTCATCAAGCTCAAATAGGGAAATTGAAGGCATAACTACAACCTTTTAAAGAAGATTTGTCCAAGAGAAACCTATACATGCTTTCCAAGGTTTCCACCAGGAGAATCTCCATAATTACAAAATGAAGATATTAAGTCTCCAGAACCAACATCAATTTTGGTCAAATTTCATGTTTCATGCATTTTGTAACATTTTGGTGATGACTATGTTTTGTAAACAATGATTATTAGTTTTGTTGATTTCCTTTTATCAATATTATCAATATTATGAAGTTTAAAACATTTTTGGACATATGATATAGTTCTGTGATGTTTAATACTTTGATATAATCAAACAAGCCACTACAGAAAACTTCACAGCACCTGGCACTACGAACTCAGTTTTTTGAAGTTTTTGGAGGGAAGAGAAACTACCAGATGTCAGGATGGATGCATAAAAAACTTCTAAAGTTCAGTTGCAAGCTAGGAGGCCACCTTCCCAAAGAGAATGAACTCAAATGGACACATCATAAACCTTTAAGAAGATGCTGCAAATGGTGCCAACATCACCTTGAAAAGTAACATTATGTTTTCTTTCTGTTGTACACCTATAGCCACGCCATACATAGGCACACTGATCCTATGAAGAAGTTGTTATTCAAATTGTAAAGATGTCAATAATATTTTAGACTATAAAATGAGCATTGTAAGACTGGGGAGAGGTTCGAATGGTGTGAGAGAGGACTCATATTTTGATATTGTATATGTAGCAGAGTTTCTCCTATTGTATGGACTAGAGTTTCTTTTTGCTATCTTACTTTGATTACAGCCTATTGAATGATTCATTTGGATGATTGTATCTTTCTTGCAATAAAGAATCTATTGTGATATTGTTTACAAGTATATCAGAGTCTTTCTCTTTGATTTTAAGAAGTTCTTATTTCAGATAGTTTTCTTCATATGTGTGTTATTGCTACTTGATGTAGATGATATACATATTACCTTATCAATTTCGTATCAATTCTTCCACCTACTTACCTTATCTCTTAAAACCTGATTTGAAGTTATTCAAGGCCTTATTTGCTGGTGTATATTGTGTGGAGTTATATGTGATTGACATTGTTTTTTGAGTTTTTTTTTTTTCATCCATTTGCCACCTTATTATAAACACTTATCTTTTACATTCTGATGGGTACTGGGATTTCACTTACAACAATCTAGGTGTGAATTCTAGTGCTAACACCCTACAATATACCTCTATTTGCTTGATCTAGTTGTCCAATTTCTCGACATTCAATTCTCTATCATAGGTCGACAATTCAAACTTGACATCCAATTTTAATAAAGGAAAATTATGATCAGACTTCTTAGAGGACTTCTTTTTATGCGAATAATAATTACTTCCCTTAGAAGAATACTGTAACACCCTTGTTTCCCCCAACTTGTAAATATAACTATAACTTTCCAAAAGACCGTGGCAACTTGAATATGTGTGAATGTTGTATTTGATGAACCTTTTTGTTATAAAAGGTAATGTATGTGTTTCTGTTATTAATTAAAAATGGATAGTGTTGCATAATTTTTGAAGGGGGTTTTCCAAGGTAGATAATGATGTTATGAGAGAGATGGCAAGGGGAACCAAAAATGGTGGAGATGATCCCCACCAGACCAGTACCTTACTGGATTTAATTACTTAGACCCAGAACAATCCTCTGACCCAGAAATGAATTACTAGTTAGGATGGTAGTTGGAAATCCTTCCTAAAGATGAGATGGGTAGAGTACCCATTTGTAAGCTTTCTGACCTAACCATGAGCCGGGGATTCAGACCCACACAATGTTGATGAGGAAGACAAGAAAGGAAGGGATTCATGGGCAAAGGCTGGTCGATGAGGAAGAGGAGTGGAGAGACTAATCTCCCAAAGAGAGGAGAGTGCTTGCAAATCTCTGGTTCTAAGGAGAACTGAGAAATAAATTCGTTCTAGGTGCAAGAAGTCGTGGGCAGTGTTTTTAGTCCAAGTTGATAAACGAGGTTGCAGAGAGGATGAGTGACTATGGAAGTACTCGTTGAAGGACCCCTTGCTTGGTACAAAGAAATCCGTTTTCTAATTTCTTGTCGGAGGAGGAGAGTAACCTCCATCCCTAACTATTGTTGAACCAGAAACAAGAGTCTCTCTCAGATCATCATGGTCTAGCTAGCAGCTGGACAATGGTAAAACCATTCAGGAGTGGCTGTGCCTACGGCTAGGTGGAAACATGCACACATATCATCAGTTGATTCATGATTCTGGTTTTTGATAAGTATTTTCATACTCTGTGTACTGGAACGAAAGTGATGGTTGAATGTTTATGTTTATGGTTAAATTTTACAGTGTTTGATAAATCATTAGAAATGCTTATTATTATTTTGTAAAATTCTGTATTTACATGGTTCCTATTTACCTATACTTAGCAGTAGGAGAACTATTAGACATGGGTCTTTAAAAGAATTTAAGAACAAATCTATGATTTCTGTATTTGTTGAGAAACCATTAGGAAATATTCCCAAGGAATGATTTCGTAATATAGGAGTTGGGGAATACTTCGCTGGAACACCACGGTCATATCAACCTCTCAATTCACCCTTCGCAGGTCACTAAGTTAGAAATCTGTGGAAGTAGAGAGCCTCTTTCAAACCCTTCACCTGTTTGACCGAGGGCTCATGTCCATGACTCTAACCAAATCAAGGCTAAGTGTTGAGCGTGTAGCCTCGAGGATTTTCCAAGAATCCATATGACCGGGACCTTGGAACCCTTCACTAGGCCTGAAAGGAGCTAAGTTTTTTTGTCTTAGGAACTTCGGAAGTTTGGAGCTTCAAGATGCTACGAATTTACACCCTCGAAAAAAACCAAAGGAAACTTGCTAGTGGGGTTACTGTCGATGTTGAATGATATCTGGTGGTTCCTTTAACCGTGACCATGGGATTTGTCCCATTGTTAAACCTTGACCCACTTACTGGTCGTGACGTAACATGAGCCGTAGACTCAAGGGTATTCGAGAGCCTCCCTGACTGTTGGATCTACACCGAGGTCAGTCCAACATTGACCACTTTAGGAGAACAAAGGTGTCATAGCATCAAATTCCCTAAACGAAGAAGTTGCAAATTAATGTGAGTCGTGGATATGGGGAGTCCATTGAGAACTACTCCCAACCGTCCGATAAACCAGTGGAAAGATTGGCGTATAACACTTCGGCAAAGTCCTACTTCGGGAGAACAAATCTATCATAATGAAAAAACCCCCGAATGCTAGAGTTGCGAATTAAGAAGAACCATAGATATAGGGATGCTTCAGGATCTTCCCTGGATGTTGGATCTACGCCCAAGTCAGTCCGACGTTGACCACTCTGGGAGAAAGGGGGTGGTAAGTGAGTGGAACCACCGAACGCCGAACTCACAAGGTGACAAGAGCCGTATATCTAAGGATGGTGCAGGATCATTCCTGACCGTTGGATCTAGACCGTGGCCAACTCGACGCTGACCACTCTGGGAGAAAAGAGAAAGTTACATGACATATCCCCCAAATGCTAAAGTTACGAAGTAACAGAGGTCATAGATATTTGGATCTTGGTGGGAACATCTCGACCGTGAGATCTAAGGGGAGTTGGAAGGCTGCCAGTCTGAAGTGATGTGGCATACTGACATCACTCAGGGTGACGAGGACCCATGTTCAACATGCCACGTATCACCTTGATTCATGTTTTTGTAGACCTTATGTTCCCATTAGAACATGACACATGTCACCCACTAACGAGGCCATGTGTCATCTCTACCTTGCCACATGTCACCCCCTGGCACATATTCACTTGGCCTATTAGCAGGTGGAGTACTCGAGACCCACATGTCCTTTCCTTTGCATTTAATATGCCGTCATGTGTAAGGGTGGACCCTTAGAGAGTCCGGGACTTCAAAATTCCATAGGTTTGGGGTGTAGTACCTTAGATATGTCGAAGGGGCCGAAGGCCGAAGCCACGTGGCAATATTTCGGGATCCTTCAAAAGTTCAGGATTTTGGGACTCTAGAGGATATGCACGTAGAATGACGAATTTTCCTTAATATTATGTATTATACGAGGATGAAGCTTCACCATTGTATTGGATGGTGGATGGACTTCCATCATAGATGTAATAACGATGGGGAATCTTTGAGACTTTGAGGAACTTGGGATGATATGAATGAGATGGAACTACATGGGTGCCACATGGCCCTTGACTAATAACACCCAAAGAGATTTGGAAGGGTGTATATCCCAATCCAAAGTTTGGATTGGAGAGGGGTAGCAGTTGTTAGAAAATTCTTGATGAGAAGAAGAGGACGAATACCCTGGGGAAAGGATTGAAGATGATTAAGGAAAGAGAAATTTTGATTCCCCATCCCTAGAAAGGGTACTTAGGGGTCAAGTGTGTTACAAAGATGATGACGAGGAGGGTTCTAAAGGAACACCTTCATCACCTCCTCCTTCCGCTTTGACTGGTTCAACTTTCTCTAATGTGCCTCCCTCCTTGGCCTTCTCTCGACCCTCGTACATTTCTTCCACCATGGATTTCATTAAATTAAAAGCCTTGAAGAAATCATCTTCAGAGTTGTAAGGACCCAATTTCTTGGCGAATTCATTTCTCTTCAACGAGTAAAAATTCTTGAACCAATATATGGATTGTAACTTGCAAGTTTTCCTTATACTTGCTTGGATTTATACCTTGTAATCATTCAATCATAAACACTTGTAAAACCTTGCTCTGATACCAACTTGATCTGAAAAATCCTTAGATGTTTATTAATATTTAATACACAATAACATCTACTTGATCTTCAAAATAAAAATGATCTCTTGACTGTATGCAATTGATATTTGAATTA
Source organism: Picea engelmannii (assembly GCA_009831015.1). Taxonomy (NCBI): domain Eukaryota; kingdom Viridiplantae; phylum Streptophyta; class Pinopsida; order Pinales; family Pinaceae; genus Picea; species Picea engelmannii. The sequence goes on from ML827008.1 coordinate 186,802, forward strand.
ACTTATCTATTCAAACACACTTTGAATATAAATAACTTGCAAATAACTGAGCACAAATAGAACAAGAATAATGAAATCACATAGACAAGTTTGATAAAGGAGTTCACCCGATTTGGTCTACGTCTACGGGTCTGCTTCCTATAGAGACCTCTTTATTAATGCTCAAATGCTTGTGTTTTACAATGACCCTTTTCTACATTGCTCAAACTAAAAAATGGAGTACACCACTAAATTCCTTGCGAAAAATCGTGAAAAATGAGTATAAATTTCTTAAAATTCCGCACCAGAACCCTATGACATGCAATACGATGCAACCTCCAAGTCTAGGTACCATCAAGCACATAATTTGAGATCATACTATGCATAATTAAGAGTCTCTGTGTGTAAAAATGGGAATTTGTGCCCATTATATAGGTCACGGACCCTTAAATCCCCATCCAAAACTAAAGGAAAAAAATTATTAATTATTTGGGGAATCCCGTAATAAGGGGTTCCATTGGCTTATTGGTTAAGGCGTTGGTGATATATTTGATAGGTTGAGGGTTCGATCCCCACCGACTTCTGATATTTTCGTTGTTTTGTTATATGTTTTGTAACCATACAATATATATGGTATATGGCGCAGGCCGTTGTTAACTCCCAACACGAATATAGGTCATGGTCACACATTTTATTACATATAACTAGGGTCGAGGGCTTAGGCCCTCGACCCTTTTACCACCATTTGAACCTTTGACCAATGTTAAATAGATGTGGCGCCATGTATTGTTAAGAACTAATGTGCGGGTGTAATGGTAATAGATGCTTGTGTAAGGCTTTGGGAGGTCACGAGTTTGATCCTACAGACTCCCATATAATTTTACATAACCTTAAACATTAGTGGCCAATGGGATCTCACCACGTGGTGTCCTCTCATTGGTCTATCCATGCCATGTGTCAACAAACGATTAGTCCACCTGTATGTACGAATGCCAAAACACTTGCCCAGTCAGCATACGGTCATGACACGTGGTACCTTGGGGTGTGGCCACATCATCACTGTACAGACTGTATGGGCATGCCACATTTCACCCTTGTAGTGGTGACACATGTTACCTTGACCCCTTTGACTTTGATTTTTGACCTAATTGACTTGAACTTTGACCGACCATATCTTTTGCATACGAGCTCCGTTTGAGGAGCATTTTGCGACGTTGGAAAGATATCACTGAGATATATGCACTAATGATGTTTTTTTATAGCATTTGGGATGGTTTAATTTTGAGTATTTCTGAATCCTTATAGATCACTATGAGCTTTCCAGATCTTCCTGGACCTCTGTGAGCACTCCTGGATCCTCCTGGATCATTAATGCATCAACAACCTTATTCAATTTCTAGACACGTTTTTAAAAAAATGAGTAACTTTGAAAAAATTCTACCCATTTGGAATTCTTTTGATTTAGCATACCTTGACTATTGATGTACTATAGTTCCTTATGGTCAATAAATAAGAAAAACTACTTTGGCAGCAAGTAAGGTCACCATTTATTCAAGGTTTATACAATAGAATAAAACTCTTGATCATAAACATAATACTTCTTCTTGGCATCATTCAATCTTTTTCTAAAGAATGTGATTGGTCTTCCTTCTTGGCTCAAAACTACTCCAATTGTTGAACCAATTGCACCATAGTTTACTTGAAATACTTTGTTAAAATATGGAAGAACCAAAACTAGCTGTTCGATTACCTTTTTCTTCAAGTTCTGAAATGAATTCATGGCTACTACTGTCCACTAGAAAGTCCCTTTCTTCATACATTTGGTAAGTGGTGCACAATCTCATTGAAATTTATGGTAGAATCTTGTTAAACCATGGAAGCTTCTCACATCAAAGGTACACTTAGGTGTTGGCCAATCCAAAATGGCCTTTACCTTTTCAAGATCCATCTTCAAGCTTTCATTGCAAATCACAAATCCCAAGTACACTAACTCCTCCTTAAAAAATGTATATTTCTTCAAATTTATTCGCAATTTCTCTTCCCTCAACCGCTCCATCACCTTTTTCATGTGCTCTAGGTGTTATTCCTTGGTTCTACCAAAGATCAAAATATCATCTAGGTATACAACAAGAAGTGTTATAAAAAATGGTTTTAAGACTTCATTCATAAGTCTCATGAATGTGTTGGGTGCATTAGTTAACCCAAATGACATAACTAACCACTCAAACAATATGTCCTTTGTCTTAAATGCTATCTTCCATTCATCACCTTCCCTTATCTGAATTTGATTATATCCACTCTTCAAATCGATCTTTGAAAATCACTTGGCCCCACTTAATAGTCCATGAGGTGATCCATCCTTGGTAAGGGAAACCTATATTTAATAGTAATCCTATTGATAGCTCATGAAATAATACACATTCTCCATTCACCCCCTTTCTTTGGTGTCAATATTGTTGGTATAGCATAAGGAATTAAAATCTCTCGCATTAGTCCTCTATCAAGCAAATCTTGCACCTGTCTATTCACTTCCTTACTCTTCGTTGGAGTCATCTAGTAAGGAGCTTTATTAATAAGACTTGACCCTGGTATCAAGTCAATTTGATGTGATAAACTCCTCAAGGGAGGTAAACCTACTGGTAGATCATCCAAAACAATCTCCTTAAATTCATTCAACAAAGGTTGAATCTCTTGTGGTACATGGCTCGTTTTCCTAATCTCTTGGACTTGTTTCAACATTATGGCCAAACAAAAACGAGCCTTTTTTTGTTCTCTAAAAAATTCTTTAGCTGAACATAGCATGACTTGACTACTACTACTGCTTACATCTTTGCTACTACCGTTCCTTGTTGCTGTCATTGCATTTTCCAGCATTGGTTCCAATCTGTACAGTTGTCCAACCTTTGTGAATTCATAGGTATTCTCTCTACCATCGTGGAAAACCTTCCTATCAAACAACCATGGTCTTCCAAGCAATACATGACATGCATCCATTTTTACTACATCACACAAGACCTACTCACTGAAGTTTCCAATCTAAAAATTTAACGAGCATTGTTTTGTCTCGGTCACTTGTTGTCCCTTTTGTAACCATGAAACCCAGTATGGATTGGGATGGGGAACACATTTTAATTTTAATTTCTCCATGACTTCCGTGGACAAAAAAATTTCTATGCTTCCATCGTCTATGACCAGATTGCAACATTTGTCTTGAATTTTACATTCAGTCTTAAAAAAACTCTTCCTCTACTTAGGTTCTTTTGCTATCTTCTTTTCATGTATAAGTAACACTCTCCAGAACATTAAATTCTCACCTTTCTCCTATTGAAGTGCCATCATTGCCAATAGTTGTTGCCTCATCATCCTAGGAGACCTGTGTTCAGGCTTCACTTATTTTTCCTGAATTGTGCCTTTTTCAGACATTCAGATGCCTTGTGTCCCTCTACTCCACATCTGTAGAAAATAATTATATACTTACCTTTTCCTATTCCGAATCCTATGCTCCTTCTAGTGCCATTTCCTCCTCTATTACTTTGACTACTGGTGGATTCATCCTCCTTTTTATTGCCTCTAGTAGTACTTTCTCTGCCTTTTCCTCGATATTTCTATTGTAATTTTCTATCAATATTTTCTTCCACCTTCAAAATGACTTGATAGGCTTCATCTACATTACAAAAGTAATGCGTTCTCATCTCATCTTGAATCCGATATTTTAACCCATTCACGTATCTCGCCACCCTTTGATATTCTAGTTCTTTTATCCCTGATCTAAGTGATAGTTTGAATAATTCCTCAGTATACTCTTGGACAAATGTCTCTTTCTACCTTAAGTTCTATACTTTCTTGCATAAATTCCACTGGTAATCAACCGGTAGGAATTTATCCTTGATTTTCCTCACCATCTTCCTCCATATTCTAATATTCTCCTATCGGTTTTCTAACCTGTCCTTTTGTAGAATATCTCACGAAAGTGAAACATGACCCTTTGTCTTTGTCATGGTGAATCGAACCTGATTGAGGTTGTCCTGAACATTCTCGTACTTAAAGTACCTTTCAAGCTCCCATATCCAATCAAATAGAGTCTCATATTTCAAACTACCATCATAGCATGAAACTTCCACCCTTTCACTACCTCTGTCCTTCATAAAATATATCATACGTACTAATAAGTCTCCTTCCTCAACATCTCACTCTTCTTCAATCTCGTCTTCTAATTCTAAGTCTACTTCATCATCTCCAAGCCTTTTATTTTCCAGCTCTTCTATCCTCCTTAATTCTTCCAATTCTTGGTTTCTCGCACCTCCTCGTGCTACTTCTTTTTGTGGAAAAATTATTACATGTTGTCTCTTATCTCTCACTCGAACTAACATTCACAAGCCTTACTTCGGAGCGCTATCTCACAACTTATCTCCCACAACTATGTTTTTATACAGAACACTAGAAAGAACCAAAACATAAGAGCTAAACCAATTCTCATATCACTTCTACAAGAACCATTAGGTACTGTAATCAACCAACACAAAAACCTCATATTCTACCCACAAAGTGTACATATAATAAAGCCTAGTGCCAATATAAGCATCAACCAACCAAGAAATTGAGTTTCGAGAATACAAGAAAAAAAATGTATCATTCATTTTTTATAACAAACAACATGGAATATTTGGTATCATTTCAATGCATACAATTAAGGATATCCTTGATCTATGGGGAAATATTGTTTCCTGCAATCCGCGATATTATTCCAAAACTTGAATTTCCTTGCATTATTTTCCCATTCTTGAAATTTCTGCAACCATATATTAGCCATCGTTTGATTCATGAGTAGTTTTATGAATAGATCAGAATAGAAAAATATGGCGACACTTTAATCTTTTGTAACTAGGCTCAACCATGATATTAGGATGTGGATACTATTGTCTCTCCATGCAAATAAAATGGCTAAGTTAAACATGAAAGCTAACGATATCATTGGTTATTAAATCTAAATAAAAGCACTTCTCCCATGATGATTTCTTAATAAACAAGAATGTTTCATAATGATTTCTTAAGTTTGTATTCATTTACCAACAACAATTATTCATGACATATAAATTAAATCTAAATAAAAGCACTTCTCTCGTGATGATTTCTTAATAAACAAGAGTGTGTCATAATGATTTCTTAAATTTGTATTCATTGACCAACAACAATTATTCATGACATATAACAATTTATATAGATATACATTTTTACACGAAGTTACAAAATCATAGGTGACCAATCAAGATCTTATTACTTAGGCGATGTGAAGGGAAATCTATGTCTTCTGTTTTTTAAACAAGGAAAATCAACAAAATTATCGCGAATACAAATAACTTATTGAGTCAAAATATTTAGCTTTATAAATATTGAGAATATCAAGCCACAACTAGTATACTGAATAAAATGACAATGAAAGACATTTTTTATAATGCAAATTAAGAAAATTGTGATTAGTTTATACTAGTAATAAATGATTAGCAAAAAAACCTTTAGCATCATGGCAACCAAGGGATAGTCACTAACTTAACATCCAAATTTTTGAAAATATTAATGAAATTAGGCTATCTTATTGTGGATTGAAACTCTTCTTTTTTTCCCTTCATAAATATTGCTAGAAATTAGTGGATCATGTTTATTTATACCTTTAAATGGAATTATATTGATTATTGAATAGTTGTTATTAAAAAAAAAAACATTTTATCCTTTACCTAATAAATATGTATTTTGTAATTTAATATATATTTTATTTTATTATTAATTAATTTGTAAAATTAAAATTTAATTGAGTGTTCAAAGTTTTAAAGATGTCATCCTAAAAGTATCTTGTAAATTTGTTATTTCATTTATTTACAATGTTTTTATAATAAGGAATGAATATTTCCATTTGATGAGGATGTCCACCTTGCAAATATGGACTCTTTGCTATGTTAGTTTTAGTTCTGTATGGTGTTTTCTTTTCTGATTTATTTACTCGACAAGTTTCTTGGCATTTGTATGCTTTTTTATATCTTTTTTCATGGTTTTCGCTACAATCACAGTGTTGACTTTATTTGTGTGTTTTATTTATTACACTTTAGCTTGCTCATTCAAAAACTGGACATGTGGAGAAATTTTTCTACAAGAA
>ML827009.1:12251-23719 GCA_009831015.1 Picea engelmannii
GGTTGGAGGCACTTGTTAGTAGTATTGTTGACACATGGTTTATGGATGATGTAGCATACTTGTATTATTAGAAGAACGCATTGATCTTGGTGATGATTATGAGTTGTTGTGTTATACTTGGTTGATGCACATATTTGAGAGTTGTCTTGGTGAGTAGATCTTATTTGGTTGATAAAATTGATGAGACAGTTTGTTGTGATAGGTTGTTTGGACAAGTTGTTGTGATAGGTTATTTGTACAAGTTTGGTGCATCGTTGATGCACTTGTTCATGGTACAGGTTGAGGCACATGTTGGTGCATGGTTGATGCACTTTTTTATGGTACAGGTTGATTACAGGTTGAGGTACAGTTTGATGCATGGTTCATGTTATTGGTACAAGTTGATTGGTACAGTTTTACATCAGTATATTTCACAGTGATAGTGTGACAATGGCTCCATCATTCTACTTATATGTCAGGGTGGTTGGACAGGGAAAGGATATGTGGTTGTAGCCACCTTTAGGTTGTAGCCGGAGAACATAGGAGGTTGTAGCCTACTTCTGGTTGTAGCCAGATAATTGGGGAGTTGGAGCTTCCCTCAGGTTGTATCCTGAGAAACTAGGGGGTTGGAGTCTCCTTCTAGTTACACCTGGAAAACAAAGGAAGTTGGTGCTTCTAATGAATGAAATTATTCAAGACATATAAGAAAAAGAATTCGGTGGTTTTCTCTCGCTTTGGGTTTCCACGTAAAAAACGGGTATACTGTGTATGTGTATGATTGTTTATTTTTTCATTGCTTATTTAGTCTGTAGTTATTGGATGATAATGCTACATTGATATAACACTTGGATTATATGGTTAAAAAGGATTAAATTTCTCTATTATTGATTCCCCCCCCCCTCTTAGTAATCCAACAAGAGGAGCCCTGACAACTATCAGATATAAGCATGCGAGATCTTGGTTGTCAATATCGTAGAATCCTAACCTAGAGAGATTTAACATAAATAACCATTATTAATCATGGAATTACCTTAATTAATTATGGGATAAACCTAATTAAGTATCTCATAATCCCCGGACAATGGACCTCAGGGGTTTTAGCCTATAGGGTTCAGTAAGGGGTCGAGACCCCGATGTCCATGATTACCCGGTGGCACCATGTGTCGTGACATGAATGGTGCCACGTGTCATGACGTGACTGGTGCCACGTGTCACATAGATTTGGAAATATTGGATAGGGGTCCAGGTGGAAATGAGTGCCATGTATCAGGTGGTACGAGCGTTACACATCAAAATTACTCAACTGGATAAGTGTCGCATGTTCCTCTCAATTGTCGTAAGTGTCGCATATTCCTTACAAATTTCGCAAGCGTCACAAGTCGTTCATAAGTGTCGCAAATGTTGTTCAAGCATACTGCCTTAACGATGACACTAAGGAGGCACTTAAAACATCTCATACACTTGGTTTGGAGAAGGAGAACTGGTTAACTGAAGTCAAGGAACTCTTGACACCTGAGAAGAGCTCTTAATCAAAGGTTCTGAGGGTGAGCGCTTCCCTATATCAGCCTAGGGAGCGCTGGCGCTACCCTATAGGGCTTCAGGGAGCATTATAACGCTCTCCTGCCCCTCTAAAGGAGCATTATCCACCTTTGGGGCGCTGGGGCTTCCCTCAAGATTCCTAGGGAGTGCTACAGTGCTCTGATGCCCCTTTTGAAGGAGCGCTGCCTAATCTGAGGCAGTAGTTGACCCATTGAGGAGAATAAGGGGAGGATCTTTCAAGTTTAGAAGGCAGTTGCATTCGAATTCTTGGTTTCATCAGAAGATCCATGATCCAAGGAGGAGGTTCCTCAACCTGCTCTAAAGATAACTCAAGAGGTTAAGCTCCTCTTAACCTATATAAGAAAGCTCTATGATGGTGAAAAGGGGGTAAGAATTGCTAGCATGAAACCTATGATCTCATAGGAAACACACAGTCAGACAAAGGAGAGTGATCAGTGAAGCTACTATTATCTAGGTTGTGGATCTTTCGAGAAAGGGTTAGACGAAGGGGACTTGACGAAGTTGTCGCATTCGCATCTATGATTGTTAGTATTGTTGTCGTTATTCTCATTAATATGACACGCTTGGCCTGTTTCTTTCTAGTTTGTGTTTGATGCTACATGAACTTATCATTGATAGATAGATTTGTTTCAAGCTAATATCAATAGAGTAGGAAGTGGTCGTATCTTGTTTGTCTACAGGACTCAGCGAGGAGCAAAGGATCGGAGCTCAACTCGGAGCGTGTAGGGACAAACATCGATAAAGAGGTACTTCTGTTCTCCTTCCTTCTCATGTGATTGGTTTGTATAGATTTGAAAGGAATTCAGTGTCCACGTTAAGCATTTTCTGTCTTAGAGTTAGGGTCAATCTCTTTGAGGCAATCTACCTGTCTGCAGGGAGATTTTCCTACAACAGAAACTGGTGACTCCACTAGGGAGATAGCCTCAAATCAAAATTTATTGTTTTGATTTCTCCTCATTGACCTTGTTCTACTCCTTGATTGTTTCAGACTTGGTTCACTCCTCTTTTGATTGGTTTCATGAGCTGATTGGCTCCCTACCCCATCATACTCAGCCTAATTGTTGAGATTGAATGGCAATTTTTGGAATTTTTGACATTTTGGGGAGTTTTTGAACCTGGCACCCCTGTCCCTGTGTTAACAGAGCGCCAAAACTCCCTAATAGCCTTACACAGAGTGCTATAATGCTCCTTGCCTTTGGAAACAGAGCCCCAGCCCTCCTCTGGCCAATAAACCTTCCAGAATTGTTTTTTTCTGGGTTTTTCCTCTGTGTCTCTCTGGCTGGGTAATCTTGTGAGTCAATCCTTCTTCTTTCCCGATTTGACATCCGTCTTTTTCTTGAAGAACAAACATCTTTTTGTTTGTTTTTTGTAGCCTTCTTCGCTATTGTTGTTGAATTTTTCTTCCATTTGGAGTTTGAAACCCATGCATTGTCTTTCTCTCTTTTTGACTGAACGAAAACTCTAGTGAAAGTCATCAAAGGTCTAAATATCTTTTCATTTGGTTTTAGTTAATATCATTGTTCTTCAACTTTTTCTTTTGGCTGTGAAGTTTGATTTCTCTTTGATTGTTTCGTTTCTTTCGCTTCTTGTTTTGATCATAACGAGAGGGTGTATTGTTTGTATGATTCTTTCTTCTGTTGGTTTGATTTTCATTCATCCAAAAAGATAATTAGCAAGATGAACATTAATTTGAATTAATCATTATTCGTATGCAAATAATAGAAGGCATGTTCATGATTGATTGTGCATATTAGAAGGTATCTCAAAACTTTTAGCAACACATCAGGATTTGATTGAGAAAAATTTGTTTGAGGACATTCCTTATTTGGGCTTGTTAGTGAAAAGAACTCTCTCTCTCCCTTAGATAGATGTTCATCGAAAAGAAATGACTGCTTATCATCTTTGATGCATTTTTGGGACTGAGTCATAATTCCATTCGTTTCACTTCCATGCACCCCTTTTGAGTAAAGAACATCTCTAAAATGAACGCTAATTAAAAATTATCTAGAAATTTTTCTTTTCTAGGATCCTCCACCAACAGTAGATTAGGCTTAGTACTTTGGATTAGGCTGTGAGCATAACTCTCCAAAGTTTCCAAAACAAACATTAGCATCTTGAGTTAGGGAGAGTCAAATCCAATCATTGTATAAGTCTTCCTGGGATCCCCCTCTCACACAGGGGTTATGCACGAGGTTGCATTCGGGTGAGCTACGGGGACTAACCCTCCGTGGTTTAACTGATTGTGGTGGTCAAATCGTATTATGGGGATCACTTTAAGGTAAATCCACAATTACTGTGTGGAAGCCTTTTAGTTGATTTCAGGGTCGATACCCTGCCCGTACATTCGGATCGGACTGTCGACTGTTCCTGCCCAGGGGCTGACTGCGAATTGGTAACCTTAGTGGCCATAATATTTAGGGTCTTACACAAGGTGATGGTGACGGGAAGTCTCACTGTACCTGGAGCAGACGTTGGTCAAACTCACTCGGGCTCCTTGGAGGGTAAATCCACAATTACTGTGTGGAATCTTGCACCAAGGCGTAAGTCCGTTAAGCAGGTCGCCATTGTAACTATTCCACCCTATCCCTGCCCCTTCTGGACTTGATCACGTGACGTTGGATTTCATCACCAACTAGTACGGTCATCAAAAGAAGGTCCTGTTTGCTTGGTTGTGATTCTTAGATTTCTATTAGTGTATGCTGTTTCTTTTCGGTAGTTGGCCATAGATTTTTTTCGTCGACTCTTTTTCGCCAACATTGACCCTCCACGCCGTTCGCGGAGGCTACAGGGACTTCCTCTAGAAGATATGGAAGTAAAAACCCCTTTACCCCCTCATTCTACGGAGGAATCTCCTCAACAGAGCGAGGTTCAAAATACTACCTCCCAGGAAGAAGTTCCCACTCCTTTGGAGAATTTTCAGATTGTTTCAGAGTCTCTGGAAGATTTTCGCATTCTAGAGGGATATGAACGACATGTCCTCCAACTCAATTCCGATGGTGAATTTGTCATCTTCAATCCTTCTGACATCCCGGCTGGGTATCATCAAAACCCTTTATCCGATGACCCTTTTTGGACCGCAGACATTGTTCGAAGTCCACCGCGCATGGTGTGAGATCTTTATGGAATAGGGGAAGGTGACGATGCACCCTTCTCCTACACCGTACCCCTAAACCATTTTACCAGTACCACCACTTTTATGGCCACACCACCCGTTGCTCCGAACATACCGTCCGTTGGCCCAAGGTCTACTCTCCCCCTCCAGCCGGCCCATTCTACAATGGTCCCTCACATTTCGACTAGTCCTTCCGGTAATGCGATGGTCAACCAAGATGCGATTGGAACACCTATAACACCAATACCTACGCTCCCTTTTGGGTTTAGGGCACTAAATAATTCCACTGCCACTACTACCCAAACCACTACTACCCAAGTTATGCCGGGAAGTTCCATACCTATCCAACAACCCGGAGGGATCGGTCTTGGTGGTCCTAATCCGCTCGGCGACACTGGTCAGTCATTTACGTCTGGCTCTCAAATTTCGAGAACTATCCCTCAAGTTGGGGGGCATCCTCTCACCAGAGGACAAATTCCATTCGGGGGGCAACCTCATGCTGGGGGGCAGCCTCAATCCGGAGTCTACAATCAACCACACGGAAAAAATGTGTCTGCCGCACCCAATCTGTGGAATGTCCTTTTTCAAGGAAACCCACAGTTCTCGGTAGGACACAATTCTCAGACTCCACAACAACCTCCTTATGGAAAAATTCCAAACCCAACCTATAACCCTCAAAACCCATCCGGTTATCCTCCACTCACACATGCTTCTCAGAACACCTCAAATCTTGCATACCTTGGTCAAAACCAACCTCATACAAGAGGGCCCACTAGTTACAATTATCCACATAACCCAGTGATTGGCCCCACTGGTGTCCCCATGCCACACCAGGATTACCCACAGATTAACTGAAAACTACCTTTTCTAGCTACCCTGGACCTTCCAGACTTGTCTCGGTTAACGAATGATCCTATTTATCATTCTCTGGTTTGGCTAGCTATTCCAGCTAAACTTCCTTCTGATATCCCAAAATTTGACGGAAAGTCTGGAGAAGACCCAAACAACCACGTGATGACTTTCCATTTGTGGTGTTGATCCAACTCCCTCATGGACGATTCTATCCGTTTGTGTCTTTTCCAATGAACACTTACGGGTTCCGCAACAAAATGGTATATTGAACTACCACGCACATCTTTTCACGATTTCAACTCCCTCACCATGTCCTTCCTCACACACTTCCAACTACCTATCCGATACAAGACGGGTACTAAACTATTAACCTCCCTTCATCAGACAATGTTTGTACATATATCCGATCATATTCATGAATGGAGACGACGACGAAGGCTAATCAAAGCGGTCATTCCTGACCAATTGTTAGCGGAATGGTTCACTAAATCATTGCTACCCCAGATTGCTCGTGATGTTTCCATGGGTGGCGTAGTCACCGAGGAAGAAGCCATTGCCCGAGCTCAGTACTTAGACTTAGTCTATTCACAATTCGGTAATTTGTATGAGTTAATACCGAATGCTACCCGTGCCACTAATGATCCATCCAAATCATCGTTTTCTTCCCACGCGGATGGAGTTATTGGCTTCGTCAAGACTCAATCTACTACCCAGTCGGCTGGAACGATTCAGCGACCCGCTTCGACAGCCGCTCCCAGCCCGACTGCACCCTCTTCTCCCCCCCTCACACTCAGGTCTCTGATGTGAATGCGATCTAATCAACCCCTTCATAACAACTTGGGGGCAAGAAGAAAGTGAGAAATAAACCAAAGAAGAACAATAACAATGAACAACCCAAAACCCAACCGCAAACCCCTGCTGCCAGAAAAAAACCACAACGAAAACCGAAATTCCCATGTCTCATTTTTGGAGACGATCACTACACTCAAGACTACCCACATCGCGATGAAGTGGCCAAAATTTTCAAGGGAAATTCACAACCCGCTGTGCTTACTCAGCCTTTTCCATAGCAACAATCTTTGGTTGCCCAAACCCCCACACCGGGGGGCAGTTCCAACCAACCCCATGATGAGGCCTCGATAAGTGTCCACATTTACATGTTTAACGGGGTTAATATAACCACTCTCTCTGCGACATATGACACGCCAGTTAAACCTGATAAGCCAAAGATTTCTAACGGTTCTCCGCCGGACCCATTACCATCCTCTGTTAATCCTCTGTCTGTTAGCCCTCCATCCGGGCCACTTCAGATTGAGAAACCTTCTTTTGACTCCATCTTACGCCCTCCTAAGAGCACCATCCAGAAATCTACTTTCAACCCTAATTCACGGGCTGCCCAAAATTACAATATTGTAGAATATTTGGCCCAAGCATCGTGCATTATGTCCACCTTGGAAGTTCTACAACACTGTCCCAGCCAACGTAGAACGTTCTTAGCCGCTATCGGTGCTTTTGATCCTGAGTCATCGAACAACCTCACATTTAATTTGGATGATCATCAACCATGAATCTCCCACCAACTAGCTTTCCAAATCGATGTTGTTGTTCACAATCAACAAATTCATCGAACTATCCTGGATGAGGGAGCCTCTACTTGTGTCATGTCCTTAGCTTGTTGGAAGGGCTTAAAATTGCCTGCCCTTAACAAATCCACTACCATGTTACGCGCTTTCGATGGGCGAGGTTTTCATCCTCACAGATTATTACAATCCTTGGTCGTTTAGTTGGGTGGCAAAACTGTTACCGTTGACATCGAGGTGGTCGATGCTCCCCTCGATTACAACCTATTACTTGGAAGAAGTTGGTTCTACGCTATGACTGTTGTCGCCTCGTCGGTGTTTTGGTGTGTACAATTCCCCCATCAAGGAAAAATTGTTACCATCGATCAGCTTGATTTCTGCACACCCGACACTCGCATCCCTGCTACCAACAACATTCCCTTTTTGGGAGACCATCTAGTTACGTATGAAAGCATTGGTGTTGGCTTATTGAAAGATTCTAGCCTCATGGGTACTTTCCCTACACCACTTCCACCTACTGTACAGCATATTGCCTCCATCAATATGATCTCGACTATGCCTTATCAATCCTTGGAATCATCTGACCCTTGGATTGTACCTAGTCCCCTGGAATTCGATGTGCTCAGTGACACTATGCCACTTAGCCCAGCCGAGGCTGCAACATAGCTATCCAATCTGCCTCTCCCTCTTCCAACAATTCAAATTCGTTGGCACCCGATGCCTACTCGATGCCCTCATGGTTGGATCCCCTATCATCTGTCGTCGATTACATTTCCCACATTTTTCCTTTTGACGAATCGATTATGGAAATGCTTAGCATCGACGGTCTGCCTTGGTATGATAACCATCATCGATCCTCTTTTCTTCCGCCATTGGAAGAAATTCACTGAGACATACACTCTGTCTCCCCTCTCGATGTTACCGATGCTCCGCAATCTCCTATCCTCACACAAGATACTCTCTCTGAGGGGAACATGGGTAACATCTCCACTACGATCGTGATTGACATTTCAATCAAAGAAGGTGTCGTGGAAAACATTAACCTTGGTGCTAATTGCACACCCGACGAAGTGGTTTCTTACACCGCTTTGTTCAAGGAATTCCATGATGTCTTCACATGGAGCTATGAGGAAATGCCAGGGATTGAACCTTCTATCGTCGTACACGAAATCAAAACCTACCCTGACGCGAAACCTGTTCGACAAAAGATTCACCCGGTTCATCCCAAGAAAATCGCAGCTATAAAGGCAGAAGTTGAAAAACTTCTAAAATCTAGCTTTATTTATCCCGTCCCTTTAACCGAATGGGTCTCCAACCTTGTTCTGGTTGCCAAAAAACAAGGGACCATCCATGTTTGTGTTGACTATCGAGATCTCAACAAAGCTTGACCCAAGGACAACTACCCTACACCCTTCATCAACCAAATCATTGGTAATTGCACAGGGAGCATAATTTTCTCTTTCATGGATGGCTTTTCTGGGTATAACCAGATTGACATCTTACCTGCTGATCAACATAAGACAACCTTTATCTGCCCATGGGGAACTTTTGCTTATCGAAATTTAGCATTTGACCTGAAAAATGATGGTGCCACTTTCCAGTGGGCCATGTCGTACACTTTCCACGATATCAAGCATATCGTGGAGCCTTACCTCGACGATTTACCCACCCATTCATCCAATCGATCCGATCACATCGATCACTTGCGGGCAATTTTTCTTCGATGTTGGTTCCATTGTATTTGTTTGAACCCACACAAATGCATTTTCGCTATCGAATCCGGTCGACTCCTCGGTTTCATTGTCTCCAAAGATGGGATCAGGGTGGATCCCTTAAAGATTAAGGCCATCCTAGCCTTACCCCCACCTACCAATTTAACCCAACTCCAAAGTTTGCAAGGCAAAGCAAACTTTCTTCGCCATTTCATCTGCAACTATGCTGAGATCACTAAAGGATTTATGCGGTTACTACAGAAAAACATCCCTTTCATCTGGGATGACACTGCCCAACGGTCATTCGATGCTCTCAAGCATGCTTTGACCCACGCACCTTTGTTACATCCCCCCGAATACACGAAGGATTATATCCTTTACTTCGCCGCCTCTACTTCGACCATTGCGATGGTGTTAGTTCAAGAAGATCCCAATGGCGAAGAACATGTGATTTATTATCTGAGCAAGAGTCTATCTGGACCCGAACTCAGATATTCACATGTCGAGAAACTGGCTCTGGCAGCCATCATCGCTGTCCAGAGGTTCCACCATTACAACTTATTATGCACCACCACGGTAATCGCAGACTCCAACCCCATGTACCACGTTTTGACACGTCAAGTACTTGGGGGAAAATATTCAAAATGGATTATTATTCTTCAAGAATTCGATCTTGAGTTTACGAAGGCTAAAGCCAAAAAATCCCTGGGGTTTGTCGAGCTCATCTGTGCTCTCCCTCGTGCTGATGAAGAAATTGAAACTAGAGATTCTATACCTGATGAATCTCTCTTCCTCATCAGCACCTATGATCCTTGGTACGGAGACATTCTCCTCTACCTCCAAACCCAACATTTTCAGCCCAACATTTCTCGCGAAGAGCGTCGACGCATTCGTCACCACTCTCGTCGTTATCTCATCATTGGTGACACCTTGTATCACCATGGTATTGACACCATCCTTTGGCAATGTCTGTTTCACGAGGAGGCTGAACGCGTTTTGAACGATTGTCACCTTGGTGCCTATGGCAGTCACCTCTCCAGGATGGCCACAGCCCAAAAAATCCTACGTGCTGACTACTTTTGGCCCTCGATTTTCAAAGATTGCATCGAGGCCGTCAAAAAATGCCCACCCTACTAACTCTTTAACAAGAAGGCACACACCCACCCTACTGCGCTGCGCCCCATTATCGCCATCGACCCCTTTGCCAAATGGGGCATCAATTTCATGCAGTGTAAGCCTAAATCAGTCGGGGGGCATGGTTACATCATCGTCACCATCGACTACTTCACCAAATGGGCTGAGGCTATGCCTACCTTCCTGAACGATGGTTGTACTGCAACTCTGTTCCTTTTCAACCATATCATAACTCGTTTTGGGGTACCACGTGCCATTGTCACTGATCATGGTGCACACTTCAAAAACTAGATGATGAGCGAGTTACATGTCAAATTGGGTTTTCGCCATGAAAACTCATCCCCCTACTACCCTCAAGTGAATGGACAAGTTGAGGCTATCAACAAAGTCCTAAAAACCATGATTCAACGAATGGTAGGGGCAAAAAAAACATCGTGGCATTTACAACTTTTTTCCGCTCTCTGGGCTTATCGCACCTCTGTGAAAACTTCAACTAGATTCACCCCTTTCCAGCTGGTCTATGGCATTGAAGTTGTCCTACCAATCGAGTGTGAGATTCCATCACACAAATTGAAAGTAGAACTCCTGTCCCATACTTCTGCTGAAGAAGAACGATTCTTGTATCTATCCAAATTGGACGAAACACGTCGTGATGTTGCTCTCGCCAATGAGGCACATCAGAAATGAATTAAGAGTCAATATGAAAAATCCGTCCACCCTCGGACTTTTGCAGAAGGAGACTTAGTCCTCGTTTATGACCAAGCTCATGACAAATTGGGGACAGGAAAGTTAGAACCTCTGTGGCATGGTCCTTACATCGTGAAGCGTGTTCTACATAGAGGTGCCTACGAATTAGTTGATCATGATGGAATTTCCTTAGGAGAGCCCCGAAACGGGCTTTACCTTAAAAAGTACTATGCCTAGATCACCTAGCATCTATACTTTGTACACTATTGTATTTTAGTTTGGTGTGTCTATTTATTTCGCGTGCTCGAGTCTTTACCATCGCCACTCATGATTGTGCTTGTGTTTTCATGCGTAGATGACATCCTCCTTTCCTATCTTTTTTGGGTTCGCGGATGGCGCTAGCCAACATACCTGGAACATTGCTTCAGCAGCATGGGTTATTTACCAGTTTGACGAGGTGGTGAGTTTAGCAGGGATCTGCTTAGGACCAGCAACCAACAACATGGTAGAATATCATGTTGTCATCGGACTGTTGACCCAATCCTCCTCCCTAGGTATTTCTCATATCATTGTGTACTTAGACTCCCAACTCGTGGTTTATCAACTCAACCGTATCTATGCTATATGCTGTCCTATCCTTCTACGTCTACACGTACAAGTTCGTCGTCTTGAACGAATGTTCGATTACATTGAATATAGACACATTCCAAGAGAACTTAATAGTGTTTCAGATTCGTTAGCTAATTATATCATGGATCGGTATCTCGCCCACATATAAGATTTAAGGAAATAAAAACTGTACATTACATGTAAATTAAAACACATCACAGACATCATCATGTACAAATCATT
>ML827009.1:37035-47776 GCA_009831015.1 Picea engelmannii
GGGTCCCACACGACCTTTGAATCCTTGGCCAAAGCCTTCTTAACTTTCTTCCAATTACCTATCCGACATGACAATGGTCTAGAACTACTGTCTAACTTCAAACATACCTCAGCCACCCACATTGCTGACCACATTCATGAGTGGCGTAGGCGACATAGTTTGTGTAAAGCAGAGACCACCAAACAACAATGCCTTGACTGGTTTCTTAGATCACTTGTCGCTCTCCTTGGTAAGGATGTAGCTTCTACCTTCCCGCAATCTGAAGAGGAAGCCATCAGCAAGGCTCAACAATATGACCTCATCTACACACATTCAGGATACTTATACACTGTACTTCCTGATCTGCCAAAACCTGTGCCATTTGGCCAGGACAAACCCGGGATGTCTCACTCAGCAGACGGACTAATAGGTACCACCACACACCATAGTCCACAACCCCAACCACCACCAATGTATGGAACGCCTCAGTACCCACCAACATATGGGGGCACTTCTTATTACCCCCCACCCCCTTACCAACAACCATACCCTGTTGTTTCACCTCCACCCATTAGTGGACCACCATCGGTACCTCCCATACATCAACCCCCTCCTAACACCAGTGGTCCCCCCTCCACATCACCTTATAGTACTAGTGAAATCACCACGCCTTCCTACGTACCTTATGGAGCCGCACCACCATAGAACCTGTACTTTCCCTTTCTGAGTCCTCCACAACCTATGGCTCCCCCACATCCTCATGCGGGGGTAAATTTTGTTCAACCTTCCGCTACTCAACAATACCAGAATTTTGAACAATTAAATACAGCCAACCCCACCCACCCATCAAACAACAACAGGAAGAAAGGACGAAACAGGAACAACAACAATCCAAGTCAATGCGGGAATCAACCCCCACAACATCCACCCACTGGGGGCAATCAGAACCAAGGGAACCAAAACCCCCAAGGGGGCAATAACAACAAATGCCAAGGGCAGAATACTGTTAAAACTATCCACCCCTGTTCTCTTTGTGGCATGTACGGTCATTACACCCACCATTTCCCCCAGATCACTGATTTCAAAAGGTTGAAAGACTCAGGGAGCCTTCCCCCCTCCCCAGCACAACCTGCGCCACAGCAGGCACAACAACAATATGCGCAACAACCCCCTCCCGCTGTGCTGCAAAATCCTATCCCACATCAAGGTGTGATAAACACCCAACAGGACATGCAGCATCCCCCACCTCAGGTGGGCCAATACCACAATCCTAACAATCCAGCAGAGTGAACAATTCTCCTCACCAGTGAGGAAGAAATCCTTCTGCAAACACGCAATCGTCAGTATCCGGCAACAACTGAGTCTACTCCTACATCTGCAGAAACTAACCCTACACCAACGGGACCCCCGTTGATGATCCCTCGCCCTTCAGTCGAACCACCATTACGCATCCCTTGCATCCCATTGCGCAGGAATGTCCACAACCCACAGGCTAGGGCCGCTCATAACTACAGCTTGGTAGATGACTTAGCACAATCCCCGGCTGCCATGTCAGTCCTGGAAGTCCTACAGACTTGTCCTACTGAACGGAAATCACTACTTTCCGCTCTGGGCGCAGTCGACCCTGCCGATACTCGACTCATCACCTTTGACCTTGATAGCTGCGAACCGTGTCTTCCTGCCGCAGTTGCTATTCAGATACCAATAAAAATACGGAACATCACCGTCCATCGGTGCATCATCGATGAAGGGGAATCCACATGCATCATGTCCAAAACAGTATGGCAAAAACTTGGTTCCCCAGAACTGATACCTTCCGCCATCACCTTACGAGCTTATGATGGAGGAACATCATCCCCCAAAGGGCTCTTCCAAAATGTCCCCGTAGAACTCGGGGGCAAAACCATCTTCATTGACATCGAAGTTATCGACGCTCAGCTCGATTACAATATCTTGCTTGGATGTAGCTACATGTATGCTATGAAGGCAGTGGCATCATCCGTCTTTCGGACAATCATGTTCCCCCACAATGGGAAGATTGTAACCATTGACCAAGTCTCACATTACGAGCCTAATCCATCTCCCAACCTCGATAACATTCTTCCCCTTATCCACACCAACCAAGACGTATATCCACTCATTGAGATGGGTCCTGGTATTTTCAAAGATCCATCCTTGTTAGGAACATACCATGGAGCACCACTTCTCCTTCCCCCTGGTCAAGTATGCGTCATCTCATCTAACGGAACTCAACCGGAGGACGCCCGTCCTCCTCAGGAGGCTTCAGTCATTCCTGATGTCTCAACGTTCGCCGCACCACTCTCACATGAGCCTCCTGCGCACTCGTCGACCCCTAAGATCCACGAGCCTACACGCCCTCAAGGGCCTAATCCCATTTGGGAGACAGTTCCCCGACCCCTCACTCAAATTCCCTTATTTTACCCTCCACCCGGTATAGAAGCCTTTCAGGTAGCAGCAATGCTCACACTACCCAATATGGTGTTAGAAATCCCAGTGTGGTACTTACATCCACCTAATATGGTCCCTCGCCCACAGGCAGGACTCCCCATGACGATTCCTGTCATCACCCCCACTACCTCCACTACCCCCATACTCCCTACTCCCCCTGCTACCGCTGGGGGCAGCAGAAAGAAGAAGGAGCCCACAGCTCCACTTCCTCCGCGCATTTCACCACCTTGCGCATTGTGTGACAAAGAGGGCCACCAAACCAACAACTGCCCATCACTACCGGAATTACGGAATTTGATTCCCCCGAATCCAACCCCCACACCACCCATTATTACTGCTACCACTCAACCTTCCAGTAGTAAAGGGTTGAAGACCAAATTCGCGTGTTCCATCTGTTCTAAGTATGGCCATTACACCCATCATTGTCCAGCACTGCCTCGTTTTTGGCAGGCCTTAGCTATCGTAAGCCAAGACTTTCAGAACAACCCACGCCCTGCCACGCCTTCCACAACACAAATCACTGACATTCGCTATGTCACCACTTCAGTCAATGAGCGCATGAGATGCCCTTGCTCTCTTTGCGAGTCATTGGCTCATTTTACATACCAGTGTCCTATGATCATCAGATATCAGTGACGTCAGTTAGCCCTGCTTCACCAACCCGCAGAGGCCATCATTGACATATCTTCACCATTTGAAGATCTCCATATCATCTCTCCCGAGACCGAGGCACTCCCTACGCCTCCTTGGTTCTTAGATAACATTTCTGAGGATTTACCCCGTAACCCACCCAACTCTCCCACTCGTCACCCTGCGGAGACCCTCCATCCCACTACTATGGGTACCCCTCAGTACCTCAATATATGGTTTATGTCGAGTGAACCATCACCCTCTCCCAGCATCTCCTCCTCTGTTTCTACAGCAGGGGGAAACCACACGGTCACGGAGCTCACTCCTCACGATCCATTATATTCCCGTCGTTTCCAATGCGACGAAGAAATACTGGAAGAGCTACAACACCCGGACTCTCCCTGGGAAGCACTACATCATCGTGCACTCTTCCTTCCGCAGGAAGCCCTCATGCCTCCTAGCCACAATCCCATTTACGCGGTCGAAACCAAAGATTTTATCCCCTCTGGGACCATCGATTGGTTCAAAAATCCTATCCCTGCACCTGAATATTTTGAAGAGGGTAATATGGCCAACATTTCCCCCACCATCAAAATCGACATTTCCATTAAACCGGGCATAGTCGAAGACATCATCATTGGAGCTGCTTGCACTCCTCAGGAAATCGTCGCATATAAAGCCCTCTTCCAGGAATATAGGGATATCTTCACCTGGTCATACACGGAAATGCCTGGCCTCGACCCCTCTATCGTCGAACATTGCATCGACACCTGGCCCGACATCACACCAGTTCGCCAGAAACAACGACCGCTACATCCATCCAAGGCCGCGGCTATCAAAGCTGAAATTGACAAATTACGTACAGCTGGGTTTATTTACCCTATCGCTTACACTTCATGGGTTTCCAACCCTGTACCCGTCGACAAGAAACAGGGCACTATCCGCGTCTGCACAGATTTTTGCGATCTCAACAACGCATGTCCCAAAGACAATTTTCCAACGCCCTTCATCGATCAAGTTATCGACGACTACGCTGGCCACGAGGCTCTCTCCTTCATGGACGGATTCTCTGGATATAACCAAATTCAAATCCACCCAGCCGATCAGTATAAAACTACATTCATTACCCCGTGGGGTACTTTCGCATATCGTGTCATGCCTTTTGGCTTAAAAAATACTGGCGCAACTTTCCAGCGGGCGATGACATACATATTTCACGATCTGGCGGAAATCATCCTCGCCTACTTAGACAACCTCACAGCTCGATCTAAGAAATGCACCCAGCATCTCGATGATTTACGAATCATCTTTCAACGATGCTGCCAGTACAACATCCGCTTGAATCCCCTCAAGTGTGTGTTATGTGTCACCGGAGGGTGCCTCCTTGGTTTTATCATTTCAAAAAGCGGTATCACCGTAGATCCCCTCAAAGTCCAAGCCATCACCGAAATTCCACCTCCTCGGAATCTGCTCGTAAACTCACTGAAGCAGCAGGTACAAATGAGGTGGAAATGTGGGCCCTACAGCTATATATAGGCCTTTTTGCCAAACTTCCACTCATCATTCCGGGAGCCCACGACGTCCATTTTTCGAACCATCTGCAGCCACGGGATCAACATCCCGCCACCTACATCATGGCTGTCCCTGGGCCACTTTTCACCCTGATCCCCCGGGGCACCCTTTTTTTCATATCATGGTCAGGTACGCACACGCATTGTCACATTTATCTAAATACATGTTCATATTTTCTCTTCTCTTCAGATATTGTTCACTTTGGGTATTTGGTTGTTCTCTATGCAGGTACTTGATCATCATCCCTCAACAACATTCCTTCAGGTATATACTTAGCACTGGCATGTAGTCTCTCCCGCTGTATTGCATTTACATTTCCAGTCACACCCTCTGACATTGGCCTTTAGGATACCCTTTCCCGGCTCTGCAGTACTCACATCTCCAGTTGCATCTTCAGTACTGCCACCCGGTAGCATTCTCACCTACATGAGTTGTCCCATTCATAGCACCTTTTGGCACTTTTGACACTCATGTTGTTCTTCATCGCCCTTTAGGGATGGGAGTCCCATTAGTCTTTCATCATGTTGTGAATTAACCACATACTTATTCTCCTCATTTTGCTAGCTTCCCATACGGACTCCCAGCACATCGCTTTATGGTCATGTTCTTTTTTTACCTGCACCTCCGTAGGATCATGAACCCACCATTTCATCCACCATCAGTTTTCCCTTCTGCAAACCTATCTCCATTTCACCTACCTCATACAGAAACCTGCCAATGGGCCCCCCCCACCCTTCATCAGTTTTCCCAGAAATTTATGCCCTCCTTGGGGCACTCATTTCGCACTGGGGCACCCATTTCTGTATTTTGTACATATTTCCCACATTTATTCATTATTTGTTGTACAGATGCCTTTATTTTCCATCCTTTACTTTTGTCATCACCATTGGCGACCTGCTTTCCTTTTGGCCACACACAACCCATGTCACCCTTGGTTGAAGCATTACTTTTTCATTCACCCTCACCGACATTGTCTATATCTTCAGAGCACTACCCAGGTCACTTACCATTTATCCTCTGAATTTGTTCACCTTGTCCCGCCTCTGGCACAACTTATCCTCGGTCTTGGCATCCCCCTGACACTCGAACTTGTCACACGGTTGCGGCCACTGTTTATCTCATACATTCTCCAGCCAAGGGCAGTCTTGAGTATTCCCACTCCTCGACTTCGTCCATGTACCTCTGCCACTCCCGCACCACAGTAGATTCCATGAAGTCCTTTTCTTCTGGGAGTCGCGTCCTCCTTTTGTCGACATCAGCACACTTTTCCAAAAGGGCGACAGTATCTTGATTCTCATTTCCCATTTAATGAGAGATCTCGGACGACACAGGGGGAAACACCATTGCTCCCTGATGTCGTTGACCCCCATAACATTTGACGCCAACACTTTCTCATGTTGTGGTGGGTCTTACTTTGCGACTATTGCAGTTTTTTCTCATCAGTTGTTGAAGACTTCTGAACTTGGTAGGGCCACCCATGCCCACATCACCGTCACTGGTTACTTCCATGACCATCACCGCTGGTTCAGAGTATGTTCCGTTGCAGAATTGTCTTCTGCCTTTATCATTCCGCCCCCGAGGGCGCTGCAGTTGTCTACATCAACATTTCAGAGTTACATTACACGAGCATGGGGCATGCCCGCCTCGTTTGTACGCACTTGTATATTGATACACACCTTGTGGAAATTCGGAATCTACAGGTTCCTTTCTTCTCCAAAGGATCGCTCTACGCGGTCTCATTCTTGCTCTCCCTTACAACACCATCCTTAGCAAAAGAAACATTGATGAATTTCGTCTATACGTTTTTCTCCTAACCTCATCCATCAGGGGGCATCTGTTATCACTGAAATTTCGTCCGCATGTGGCGACAAGAACTCCACATCATCAAAACAGGACTGGAGTCGTTCATGGCACAGGATTAATGCCACAACATTTCAAAAAGGGTAAAAAACTATACCAAATGACCAAAAATTTGAAGGGCACTTTACATCATTTGGGTGCGCGTGCGCATGCACGTAATAGTATCGTACAAAGCATGCATATGTGCACAAGGCGCGGCTGTTGGGCGAAAAACCCGCGCACCTGCTAAACGGTGCATTTATTGAAATTGATCGGCCTCCCAACCACTAATGGATCAGCTCCCAAGTCGATTTGACACCAAATCCGAGCTCAATCCTCATGGTGGGATGGTCAAAGATCTAATTGTGCCCTAAAGAGCCTCTTTTCACATTCAAAAGAGGTCACATAATAACCCAATGCTTGGCTATAAAAATCCATGAATGACCACTATTTTCTCAAGGAATTCTTCATACTGTTATGCTGCTGAGATTGCTAAGGACCCATTCTTTGGCAATAAACATTACAAGCTGCATTTCATAAAGCTATTCACCCCTCTCTTGAGTGAATAAGCTTGGAGTTATTTCACCCACATTTTCATCTTTTCATTGTAAAGGAGAGCAATCAAGTGAGGGCCTCAAGAGCCTTCCATTGGAGAAAGAAGGGACCCAAGTCCCCTTTCTTCTTTGTGCCTTTGGATTTCATCAAACAGATCAGCTTATGCATTGGTGATATTGGTCCATTTGCCTCTATTTTTCATTTTCTCATATGCTTTTAGTTTTTAGTTGTTTTAGTTTAATTTTGGTTTATAGCTTTGTTGTTTTTCTTTCTAACCTTTTACCTTACAGCTGTCATGCCTAACAGAGCCCAACTGGGCATGTAAGCACTCTTAATTTGCTCACCTAGTGACGAATTGGGTGTGAACAATTGGCCTTTAGATCGGTGGATTGATGAGCTTCCACCGTCAATCTATTATTAATCTCAGGAGGGATTTGACACCAGGGCACTATAATAATGGGCCCCCGAAGAACCTTCATGTTGTAGGCAATTGGAATGGTTGATGCCTGGTGACCCGACAATGCGATAAGGTCATAGTTCCAAGGACAAGTTCCACCTTTCCCATAGGTCCTAAGTGAAGAGGAATTGACATCATGATGATGTGAGTCTACTTCATGGCAATGAGGGTGTGTGTGTATATATATATATATATATATATATATATATATATATATATATATATATATATATATACGCATGAGAGGAGGATAACGTCAAGTGTGACATGTTTTACGTACCTAGAAGCCAGGGTGTTATTAGGGAGACACTTGCCAACCCCTGGTTCACGAATAATTCAAGTGCAGGGCTTGTAAGGTCTAAATCCTTTGTATGGTCACCTATATTATTCAACCATCAGATCTATAGGATGAGATATCTCAGTCGTAGATATTTGTAAAATGTCAAGAGGGGTTTCATGTCTTGGAGCACCAGAGAACTTGACCTTAGGGGAATTCTATTTCTAATCCCTTTGGAAGTCCTGATACTTGATATCTAGGGACTAGAGTTTCATCCCCTAGTTCCATATCCTTAACTACAATAAAATTGGAAGAGGAAGAGAGGGTGATATCATGATGATGCATTATGCCAACTCGACAGCCATGATGTCATGGAAGGGACACTTATCAACCTATGGTTGCAGGTGAGTGGAGTATGGGACCCCTCATCAACCCAAGCTCTATGGTAAGCACAATATATTCAGAACCATTGGATATAAGGGTGTATTAATATCCACCATAGATCTCGATGGAGAAGAGTCAAGTGGACCCCAGACCGTGGGGAGTTTTAGTGTACAGGAGATCAGAGATGGGCGAGGTCCAAGACTTTCTTTGACGAGAACTATTGATGTGTTGCACGATGCCCTAAATATCCACCATCTGATCCTTAGCGTTTCTACCACACCTGATATGTGAGAGGAGCCCTGACAGTCATCATATCTAAGTGTGTGAGATCTTGGTCATTGATCTCATAGAATCCTAACCCTGGGAATTAATAAAACTAATCATTATTAATCATGGGATTACCTTAATTAATTACGGGATTAACCTAGTTAAGTATCTCATAATCCCCAGATGGAAAATCTTGGGGGTTTTATCCCATAGGGGGTCAGTAAGGGGCCGAGGGCCTAATGTTTGTGATTTCCCGTGGTGCCATGTGTCATGATGTGAATGTTTCCATGTGTTGTGACATGAATGGTGCCACGTGTCATGACTTGAGTGGTGCCACATGTCATGATGTGAGTGGTGCCACGTGTCATGTAGTTTTGGAAATAGTGGACAAGGTTCTGAGTGGAAATGAGTGTCGTTTGTTAGGTGGTACGAGTGCCACATGGCATGAATAAATAAATCCACGTGCCCTAGGATGCCAACTATATCCCGGATCGTGGACCATTGGGATATTTTGGAGATAGACCTTATGAAAATGGTTGATGCCCGACATCCAAAATATTTGAGATGATGTCAGATGATGTCATCCAACAAATAGGGAGTGGACAAGTGTGAATTCCCTATTGGGAGAATCCTGAGCATTGTGGTGACATGTATGATGTGTCAGTCCACATGGAAGTACATGTTTTACTTAGTGAGTGTGGCACGTGTCAAATGATTTTATAATTTTAGGCATAGATCCATGGGGAAAATGTGTGCCATGGGTCACAAGGTGATGGTGGCCACGATTAAGACAAGTGGCACAATAAGATAGTGTCACGTGTGAAAGGTGCTAGATCTTCCCAGATCAAGAGTTGTGGGGATTTGCAAATAGAAAAAAGGATGAGGTCCGAGATCCTAGGATCTAAGGTTTTGGTGTCTCGATATGACATCAGCCTAGTGTAACCAAGCCAATGGCCGACGACCAAGTGTCAACACCTGGTTAAATTGGATCTCGAAAGAATACGTAGCACATGGTTGGGTGTGTAAAGGTATGATATATTGCAGACCCAATGACTGGTGGACAGGTGTCATCAACTAGTGAGAGAGGACCTCGGAGGATGTGTAACACCACGTTGGGTAGTAAATGGTCAAGGCTTGATGAGCCTAAGTTTTGGTTGAATAGGTGGCAAGTGCCATGTCTGCAACCATGTCTTCGCTGAGAGGTGACATGTTTTGGCACGTAAGTGCCATGTTAGATGATACAGGAGATGTGTAGCCACGTAGCAGTAAAATAAACCTTTGGCAAATAAAGGCCCTAAATCTTTAAAAGGCCATAATGTTTGATCCAGAGCTTTTTTTTAGAAAACTTATAGTTATTGGAAAGCTCTTGGAGAGAAGTAGACAATGGTTCCCTTCTTAAATGGATTCGAGGAGGTTTAGGAAAGAAGAAAATTTAATACCCCATCCCTTAAAAGGGTACGTAGGGGGTTGGGTGTCTTACAAAGTGGTATCAGAGAAGGCTAAAACATTAGGCCTGGATGGGACATGAAACCAATTATAAGACTAGTATAACAAGGCTAATATGAGCGTGTTAGGAAGTAATAATATGTGTTTAAAAATCTGGATTATTATCTGCATAAGTTCCTTGAGGAGGGAAACAATAGATTGAAACTATACCCTGGAAATTATTGTTGAATTTTAGTAAAGGAATTATGTTGTCCCTATGTCAAACTAATAACTACTCTTACAAGAGTAGGGATGTGCTAGTAGGAATTAATGGTAAGACATTAATGTAAAGGGAATAATCATGATAAAGACTACTCAAGTTCAAGGAGTGAATGATCTAGTAGTTGTAATGTTGCCTATAAGTGAGGGTCGATGGAATCCTAATAATCACAATGATTATATATATAAATATACATAAGGGATGAGACCCTTATGAAGAATTCCCTTGTGGTTAAGGGAATTTGGTATGGACTGATAGGGTCATTAGCAGTTACAACTACTGCTTTAATAAAATATTAATCCTTGTATATATGTATAACTCCTCATGATCAAAGTACTGATGGTAAATTTGTAAGGTCATTTTACTTGACCTGTAATGAATAAAATTTGTTGTTGGAATGATCTAATTAAGCAAAGGAAAGAAGAGTCCTTTGGGACTATTGCTAATCCTCATAAACTAGTCAAGGTGATATGGACATATCGGCCAGTGTGTGAGCTCATGATTGTACAAAATGTGTATTGACATTAGGGCATGTCTATGCATATGAATGCAAGAGATCAAACAATTGGAACAATTATGCACAGTGGGCATGGGTAAAATAATTGGT
>ML827009.1:48899-62349 GCA_009831015.1 Picea engelmannii
ACTATCTCGGTTTGTCCATCATATTGAGGATGATAGGATGAGATATGAGCCAATTGAGTACCCAAACAAGAAAATAATTCTGTCCAAAAATGTCCAGTGAATATGGGATCTCTGTCACTTACAATAATCTTTGGGCTGCCATGGAGCTTTTGAACTATCTCCATGAATGCGGTGGAAATTGTACTGGCTTTGAAGGGATGAGAGACTGCACAAAAGTGTGCATACTTGGTCAGTCTATCAACAATCACCATGATGACACTCTTTCCTTCAGACTTCGGTAACCCTGTGATGAAATCCATGGAAACCTCCTCCTAGCACTGACTTGGGATGGCTAATGGTTGTAAAAGACCTAGGGTCTTGATTGTTTCCACATTATTTTGTTGGCAAACCAAGCATTCTGCCACAAACCTTTGAACATCCATTTTAAGGCCATCCCCAAAAAAATCCTTCTTAACTATAACATCATGTTTCCCCCAGTCTGTAAATATAACTTTATTGACGAGGAACCATGGAAAACTCAAATTGGGAATGTTTGATTTGGTGGACCTTTGTATAAAGGCCCATTAATGTAAATCCTTTTATTTTGTTGGATAATGGAAATGTTTTGCATGACTGCTAAGAGAGGGGATGTGCTAAGAAAGAAAGGCCATAATTGCTAATGAAAAAGGTGGTGGAGGGAACCTGGAACAGTTGCGATAACCTCCACTGAAGCAGTATCATACTGGATTTAATGTTACTCAAGATCAAAACAACCCTCTACCCAGAATTGAATTTCCATCAGGTTGGTAGGTGGGAAGGCCTCCTCAAGAGTTAATGAGGTATGGGGTAGATTGCCCATTAGATGGCTTCTGGACCTGACCATGAATGGGGGGATTCGAGCCACACACAACCTTGTCGGGGGAGGCAATAAATGAAGCATGGTGGATAGAGGGAGAAGTCGGGTGAAGAGTGCAGGGATGAGAGAAGAAACTCTCAGGTCCAAGGAAGGATTGAAGGGAGAAACATTGAGTTCTGATCACGGGGTATAGAGATAGAGCCAGGAGAAGGAGAGTAACCTTCATCCTCATCTATTCCTATATTGGGATAAGGTGAGTAACCTTCGTCCCTAACTTCCGTTGAGCTGGAAGTAAGAGATTTAATCTCAAAGCTTCGTGGCATAAGCTCGGCAGTGGATAATGATAAATCCGTTGGGAGTGACTGAGCCTATGGTTGGGTGGAAACGAGCACCCCTCTCAGTAGTCTCATCATGCCTGGTGTTTCTGATAAGTGTTTTATGTCTTGTATTTTGAATTGAATATCATGGATGCATGCTCATGTTTATACGCTCATAAATGGTTTCTGTATAGAAGTGATTGCCTTGCGTTTTTATTGGAAATAATGGATGCATGTTTATACTTATATGTCCATAATTGGTTTATGTATAGAATGAATAAGTTCATAATAAGAGTATGTTCCCTTGAGATTTGTTCCATCTACTTGTTTTTGCATTATGTTCTGGTTTAATTTCCCGAAGGCACCTTCCCCGGGGAGTTTCCTCACATTCCAGAGTCAGAATGAGTTCCTTGAAATGGCTACCGTTATAGCAAACCCATGCATTTAATATACCCCTGTTCCAGAGTTCATATCTCTGAGAATTAGGAAGGCACTTCATTCAGGTCACCAAGCCTAGGGATACTTACCCAAGAACCCTATGAAGGATCATGTGATCTGGGTCTGGAAACCGGGTGCCAAAAAGTGTTAACTCTTGAAAGTTTTGGAGCTGTGAGAAATTGAATTCCTGAGAATTTAAATCGCGTCACCCAAGTTCAGAAGGGATAGCGAATCCAATTAGAAAAAGGGTGAGCCCTCTCATTTGCTAGAGGAACAGATGAGATCCATTTCGGGAGTATCCCAAACCCGTCAGAACCCATAGATCTAGAGGATAAGCGTAGACATTAACACCTCGACTCCCTTAGTCTTTGCAAGTAGCGATGGAACTAGGGTCGTCGATCTAAGTTTGATTTGAACCGTTGGTTCTTTTCGCGAAATCATGGATTGCGAGTTGGGAGAACAAGGTTCTGCCTTGGGTCTCAAATCCCCGATAAGTTGGAAGCCAGTTGAATCCTAACCTTTCATTATGGAGGACACATGGAAGAGATCCAAGAGCCACCGGGGTTTGGTCACCGGGGAAATGGGAGTAAAGACCCCACCAGAATCCTGAAAGGTAGAATGTCGATATTTGATCCGAGTCGTTGATCCAGTTGAATATTTGGACGTAGATGGGTCATCGGATATTTGGGAACTGGGAGTATGGAGGAAATGACTACCCGAGAATCCCGATACGCGGGATCCTGACACAATCAAGACCATTGATCGAGGAAGGGTCTGAGCCGTCAGATCCGAAGCTTCGAAATTTTGAGAATCAGGAGTTGAGAGAACATAGGTGATTCGCATCGGGAATTCTCGATATCTGAAATCCCAACCCAATCATAAGGTCTAGCCCTAGGACATAGCCAGAGGTTATATGGAGGAAGTAAAGGGAGGAACTAGCCTGAACTAGGCCCCTGTCGCGGGTTCGGAACTCATGAGTTTGAAGAACAAGGGGTTGACTTCTTCAAATCACCAATCCATGAAACACAACATGCATTCGAGCTTAGCCAGTGGTCACAGGTGGTGGTCATGCAGAGAAAGGATATGAGAGGAGATGAGGGCTCGTTAAGCCCTTTTCAGAGTTCAAGAGTTGGAGAGTCAGGAATGGTTCATACGTCGAAGTCCCAAGGTCGCGAAATGTGACGAGCTATGGTAGCGCCATTTGGTGTTAGTGTGTGGTCATGAAGGTGGTCACATAGCGTAGGGAAAAAGGGGAGCCAAAGAGCTTGTTAACCCCATTTCGGGTTTCGTCATTTCAAAGGATAGGGAGTCGGGGAGAGTTCGCAGAAAGGAATCCCGAAACACGACAGCCGGAAGCGTTGTTTGGTAAGGCTTGTGGTCATAACCAATGATCACATGGAGGAGGATAAGGTAAGAGCTATCCTGCGCTAGGCCCCGTAGGAATTCGGGGATTCTGTCCCTCAGAAAAAGAGCAAAAAATTGATTTTGCCATAGTGGGTGTGAGACAAAATGGTATCAGAGCATGGTTACAACACTTGGCCTGCTTGGGATCATGGATGAGTTGCTTAAATAACTCTATATGGGTACCTTCCAAGGAGTGACACCCTACCTTACCTCTTTCTCAAAGAGGACTAATTTAAAACTATTATTAAGGAAAGGAATGAAACTTTCTACTATGTGTGTACATTAAGAAGTTTTAAATCGTTTATTGTTCATGGACTAATAAACTATTAGCTATATATATGTGTTTTTGGCAACACTTGAATAGTTAATGAATCATAGGATGACTCCAATACTAAAGGATGATGATGTGCCATGAAGTGGGGGATGGCTCCCACAATAGAGATGAGGAATATGATGAAAGGAGGGTGGTGGAAACCCCTCCAAATTTGGATGAAACTGTAAGAAGCCTCAGAGCCGAGCTACAGAGTTTAAAGGTTGACAATGAGATATTGATAAAGGAGCAAGAGAAACAAACAAAAATTAATGTGGTCTTTCTACAGAGCTTGTCCGACATACAGAGGCAATTGTAACATGAACCCACAACCATTCATGTGGATCGACGACAAAAGAAGAGAGGTCAGAGTCCACCTGAGACCCAAAATAAGATCTCCATAAGTGACCCCACTGGGAGAAGTACCACGAAGAAGGTCCAACCTAGAGGCCAGGGACACTGATCGGGAGAGTCCTCTGGAAAGGAAGATGATAACTTCAAAGAGTCTTCTAGTAGCAGGGCCAGCTCACATTCTTAGAAGAAAGGAAAGAAAAGGAAGTGTTCCAAAACCAGTGGCCCTGAAGAGTTCAAGAAAGCCAAACCAACCTCTTTCGATGGAGAGATAAAGAAGGGAGAAGAGGCGGAAGCTTGGCTGCTTGGTTTAAAGAAGTATTTCAGAGTCTAGGACTACACTTAAAACTTGAAGGCTTGAATAACCATCTTTAACCTGAATGGAAAGGATTCCATATGGTGGGAAGACCTGAGGAATGTGAAAGGAGTCCATGAGAGGGACTTGTCATGGAAATAGTTCGAGAAATACTTCAGAAAGCAGTATCTGTCAGAAAAATACATGGATAGGAAAACCAAGGAATTCTATGAACTTCGGCTGGGACAAATCACCATAGAGGAATTTGTTAATAAATTCCTTGAACTACTAAGGTATGTACCCTACATAAAATATGAAAAAACAAAAATGCAGTGGTTCATTAGTGGGTTACCTCAGGCCTACTAAGACAGGACTGAGTTCGACGAACCAAGGACCTTAGAAGAGGCTATCCGGAAGGTGAGGTATTGTTATGAAAAAATGGGGAGCAAGACAAGACCCCACAAGGACTGAAAAAAAAGAATAGTCCAGGATTCTAGAAGAAAAGGTTTAACTCCTCAAGAGTTAAGAACTATGGAAAAGATTATAGGGGAATCCTTCCAGCTAGAAGTGTATACCAACAAAATTTCCCCTCTCAACACTAGCATATTTGGGTGATTTTGCGACGGTTGTTTAGATGCTATTACGATGTTATGTTGTTGATATGGCAACGAATCTGGAGTCTCTGAAATGTCATTTTATGTGAAGTGGCATTTGCGATGAACTTGAACAAACGTCACAAAAGTGACAATATAGACAAAGAATGTGAAACCAACATTTCATCTTAATTGCGACAACAAGTTTTATAGAAAAACCATCGCATCAACAGAAGTTCTCGTCGCATAGGCGACGACAACTTTTCGTTGATTATATAGAAAAACCATCGCATCAATAGAAGTTGTCGTCAGAAATGCGACGACAACTTTTTACTTATATATATATATATATATATATATATATATATATATATATATATATCAAGTTGTCGCATGTCCTAGAGGAAAACCATCAAAATAAGTAGTTGTTGTCGCACATGCGACTGCTCGATATATACATTCATATATTTAACCCGGTACTTACCTAATTGTTTGAAATTACACGTAATTACTAAAGGAATGATATCATGTAATATATATAATTAAAAAAATAAACAAGAGATATTATGCAAAAATTGAAACAAATGAAAATGTTAAATTCAAATAATTAATCTAAACAAATACCTATAACAATCATTGTCAACATTATGTGCTCCCTCTTTATTGACATCCAAGGAGGAATGTTATTGATGATAACAAAAATAGGCCACACTGAGTAAATAGACCCAAGCTCTCCGAATGGATTAACACCATCAGTTGCCAATGAAAGCCTAACATTACGAGGTTCATCTTTGAAATCTGCCCATTTTTCCTCAATTTCCCTAAATGCAGAACCATCAACAGGCATTTGAAGAACACCATATTCACTTCTGTTACGTGCATGGTAATCCATAAATTGTGCTATGCTTTCACACTTGAACAATCGCTGCAAACGTGGAATTATGGGAATATGTCAGAGAACCTTTCGAGGCACCCTTTTTGTTACTTTATCGGTTCGATATTTACTGATAAGACATTGCGGACATTCAGTTTTCGAAGCATGTTGTCCATAATATATAATATGGTCATTAGGACATGCATCTATAGTTTGATAATCCATTCCAATGTCTTTCATAATGGAATGCAAACCTCGATATGTGCGAGGTAAAATATTTGATGATGGTAACAAAAATTCACCTAACAATCTACAACATAACAAAAAACTAGTTAATGTGAAAATATTAATCGTAAAAAATGCATTCTTATTTTACACATTAATTAACACTAAAAACAAATATAAAAAAAACAACATTTATGTATAGTATGAGATGAAACATATTACATACCTTAGTATCTATGTCATACAAGTGTTCGACAAATGAATCATAACCTTTAAGTTCACCAGCAACAATGTAGCGGAGAGAATATTTTCTCTTGATCCTTCATAAAGTCATTTATTTTCCTTTTCTAATAGAGGTTCATCATAAATACCATCATTTTCCCCATCCTCATCCGGATGCGAAAACAAATCTTGGATCATTTGATTTGTGCCATCATCTTCTTCCATGGGATC
This sequence comes from Picea engelmannii, assembly GCA_009831015.1. Taxonomy (NCBI): domain Eukaryota; kingdom Viridiplantae; phylum Streptophyta; class Pinopsida; order Pinales; family Pinaceae; genus Picea; species Picea engelmannii. Next base: position 54,995 of record ML827009.1, read on the forward strand.
ATTAACTTGATTTGTCCCATCATCTTCTAATTCCATGAGATCCTCATTTGCTTGGTCATGATGATGTTCCTCAGCTTGTACAACATCATTTCTACTAATACTTGGTGCAATATTATGCGAAAAGTTAGAGGGAAACTCTAACTTTATAATTACAAACAATCATGCAAAATTAGTGTATACTATAACAAACATTCAAACAATATATATACATATATATAATTTTATATAAAATTGACAAAATAAAAAAAAGATAATAAATATATAGCTAATTACCAGGGGACAATATTCATTCGATCCGCCATCAATGTGACCATATTTCCTACAATGTTTTGTAGTTGTTGCTATTAAAATTCTTAAGGGACATCTAAGGAAACATTTTTTACAAGGGCAATAACATCTACCATCACCCTTTTCACCTGCTTTACTTTTTTCTCCACCTCTAACAACATTATGCGACATTTTTCCGCACAAAAATACCCTTTCGGAACCGTCGTTGTTATAGCAAGATTGTCGCAACATCTTTGAATTGTCAAATATTTATAGTTCAATTTTAGGTCACTATCATTGCAATTGCAACGAATGTGACCTAAAAATATTTATTCTTTTTACCTATTTATTTTAGGTCATTTTTAACGGTCATTTTTAAGTCACATGTCGCTTTTGCGACGAACATTGACCATAATAATCTGGTCAAACTAACTGCATCGAGATTGCGATGAATATGGGGTGGATTTAAAAAAGTTGAACTTTTTCTCTTGCATGTTGCGACGAAAGAGTACTTTTGTCTCAAGTGGTCGTCGCAAAATTTTCAATATGTAGTAGTGCAAAGTGGAAATAAAGATTTTCAGATAGCCCCAACAAAGACCAATAACCTAAAGAAGGAGCCCTTAAAATGATGGGGTTGTGGAGAAAATCATAAAGTGAGGGACTGCCCACACAGACAACAAAACAGTAAGGGGATCTACAATATGCAAGTAGCTACCACCATCAATGATGTGGCTAGGTGCATGCCACGAATCTATGCAGCCCTAGACAATAATCAAGCCGACTATCAAGATTCAGTAGTGGAGCTGGAAGGTATGATTGCCAACCATCCAATTTCTATTTTAATTGACCCAGGTTCTAATTTGAGTTACGTATCCCCTCATATTGCCGATAAGTGTAAAATGCAACCAACTAGACATGTTAAACCATGTCTGGTACAGCTAGCCACTAGGACCAAAAGAAAGGCGGCAGAGGCTATACCATCCTGCCAATTCTTCATTGGTGGATTACCCACCCAAGCGACCCTTAATATACTTCCCTTGGGATCTTATGACTTGTTGATTTGTATGTACTAGTTGACTTCTCATAAAACTAAAATGGATTGTTACGATAAAACTTTAGAATGTGTAAATTGAGATGGGAGAAAGATGGCCCTCCAAGGGATTCAGAAGCCTGTCTCAATGAGACAAATATCGGCCCTTCAAATGAAGAAGTATTGCAGAAAAGGGTGTTCCTTATATGCAATACAGGTGTTGGACTCCGTTGAAAATGAAAAACTAAACCTAGAGGACCACCCCATATTAAGAGAATACAAGGACATGTTCCCAGAAGAAGTACTCGGTCTACCTTTGAGAAGGGATATCGACTTCTCAATAGAACTTACACCGAGAGTGGTACCAGCATCTAGAATGCCATACAGAATGAGCATGCCAGAGCTTGTTGAACTCAAGCTACAACTAAAAGATATGATGGACAAAGGATACATCCGACACAGTGTATCTCCGTGGGGAGCGCCCATCCTTTTTGTGAAAAATAAAGATGGCACACTCCGACTATGCATATATTATAGACAACTCAATAAGGAAACCATAAAGAACAAGTACCCCTTACCAAGAATCGATGACGTGTTAGACTAATTGGGAGGTGCATCCATCTTCTCAAACATTGACCTAAGATCTGGCTACCATCAAGTCCGGATTAAGGATGAAGATATCCACAAAACAACCTTCAGAACAAGGTATGGTCACTACGAATTTGTGGTGGTGCCATTTGGGTTAACCAATACCCCCACAACTTTTATGTTCTTGATGAATAATGTACTCAACAAATTTCTAGACAAATTTGTATTGGTTTTCATTGATGATATCCTAATCTACTCCAAGAACAGGGAGGAGCACGAAGAACATCTTAGACTCGTACTTCAAGTAATGAGGGAGCATCATCTCTACGCTAAGTTTAGCAAGTGTGATTTCTTTTAGAAGCAAGTCGACTACTTAGGGCATGTCATATCTAAGGAAGGGGTGGCAGTAGACCTTGACAAGATCAGATCCATTATGGAATGGCCTACCCCGAAAGATGTATCTAATATTAGGTCCTTTATGGGCTTAGCAGGATACTATAAAAGATTCATAAAAGGGTTTTCCAAGATTGGTTGTCTAATCATTTCCCTTCAGAAGAAGGGGGCTAAATTCATTTGGACGTCAAAATGCGAAGAAAGATTTCAAGAACTAAAATACCTCCTGACCCATGCACCTATGCTAAATATTGCAGACCCGGATGATGATTTCTTGGTGTGTACAGATGCCTGTAAGGAAGGACTAAGAGGAATCCTTATGCAATAAGGACATGTAATATTCTATAAGTCCCGAAACTTAAATGAGCATGAGATCAATTATGTGACCCATGACCTAGATCTAGCCACCATAGTACACGCCTTGAAAATGTGGAGACACTACCTCCTAGGTAGAAGATTTGTGCTTATGACAGATCATTGTGGATTGAGACACCTGTTTGATCAACCAAAACTCAATGCCAGGAAAGCGAGGTGGATGGCTCTCCTAAGTGAATTTGATTTTGAAATCAAACATATAAAAGGAAAGGAAAATAGGGTAGCCTATGCCCTTAGCAGAAGTATAAAAACGATTCATCTAGCAGCAATACGTACCTGCGAAACTGATGTCGGGGAGAGAATCAGAAAGGCACAAGAGACAGATACATTCTTTAATATCATGATGTCATACCTAAGGCAAGAGCCTATAGGGATGAATTATGAAGGCTACCAAATGCTTGAGGAAGGGCTACTGACTTACAGAAACAAATTATATATTCCAAACTATGACGACTTGAAGAGGTTCATAATGGATGAACTGCATAAGAGACCATATATTGGTCACCTGGGATATCAAAAGATGATCACGACCACTAGGAAACAATTCTATTGTCCTGGGTTAAATAAATACATAGCTAACTACTTAGTTAAGTGCCTGGAATGCCAACAAGTTAAGGTAGAGCACTGACATCCAACTAGATTGTTACAGCCCCTACCGATTCCATAATGGAAATGGGAAACCATCTCCATGGATTTCATCACTGGATTACCAAAGTTGACCAAGAAAAATGATGCCATTATGGTCGTGGTAGACAAACTGAGTAACTATTCCCATTTCATCCCTATTAAGTCAACTTTCAAGGTAATAGATATTTCCAACATATTCATGAAAGAAATATTTAGACTGCATGGCATGCCCAAGGAAATTGTATTTGACAGCGATACCAAATTCACTTCAAACTTTTGGAAATCCCTAATGGCCAGTTTCGAGACTATATTGTTGTTCAGCACAGTCTATCACCCTCAAACTGATGGAAAACCAGAAAGAGTAAATCAAATAGTGGAGGATATGTTAAGAATGCACATAATACATCATCCTAAGAAGTGGGAAGACTACCTACCATTGGTAGAGTTTGCCTACAACAATGGTTATCAGGAATCCTTAAAGATGATCCCCTTTGAAGCCCTCTATGGTAGACGGTGCAAGATCCCAATCAACTAGAGTAATCCAGTGGCCAGAATTATAATTGGACCTGACATGCTGAAATAAATGGAACAAAAAGTAGTGCAGATAAGGCAAAATATGAAAATTGCTCAGGACCGAAAAAAAAGTTGCGCCGACAGAAAGAGAACCTCCAAAGAATTCAAAGTCGGAGACCATGTTTCTCTCAGAGTTAGACCCTAGAAGAGTTCCTTGAGTATGGGAGCATGTGCCAAGTTGGCACCTCGGTATTGTGGACCCTTTGAAGTCCTAGATAGAGTGGGACCTATAGTCTATAGGCTAGCGCTTCCTCCCACTGTAAAGGCACATAATGTTTTTCACATTTCATTATTGAAGAAATATGTACATGATGCTAATCATATAATTGACTGGTATGTGATCCAGGTGGAACCGGAGGGAGATTTCCTACCAAAACCCCAATGCATACTAGACAGGAAGGAAAAACCACTTAGGAACCAAACCATTGGACAGGTCAAGGTGCAATGGAAACACTTTGGCCCAAATGAGGCTACACGGGAAATGGAAGATGCCATGAGGCAGGCATTTCTGATTTTTTTTTCTCCAGTACATACATATTATATTGGTAGATAGAACATCGAGGATGATGATTCCATTAAGGGGGAGGAAATTGTAAAACCCTGTTTCCCCCAGTCTGTAAATATAACTTTATTGACGAGGAACTATGGAAAACTCAAATTGTGAATGTTTAATTTGGTGGACCTTTTTATAAAGGCCCATGAATGTAAATTCTGTTATTTTGTTGGATAATGGAAACATGTTGCATGACTGCTGAGAGAGGGGATGTGCTAAGAAAGAAAGGCCATGATTTCTAATGAAAAAGGTGGTGGAGGGAACCCAAAATGGTTGCGATAACCTCCACCGAACCAGTATCATACTGGAGTTAAAGTTTCTCAAGATCAGAACAACCCTCTGCCCAGAATTGAATTTCCATTAGGATGGTAGGTGGGAAGGGCCTCCTCAAGATTTAATGAGGGATGGGGTAGACTTCCCATCATATGGCTTCCGGACCTAACCACAGATGAGGGGATTCGAGCCACATGCAACCTTATCGGGGGAGGCAAGAAAGGAAGCGTGGTGGACAGAGGGAGAAGACGGGCAAAGAGTGCAGGGACGAGAGCAAAAACTCTCGTGTTTGAGGAAGGATTAAAGGGATAAACACTGAGTTCTAATCATGGGGGATAGAGACATAGCTAGGAGAAGGAGAGTAACCTTTGTCCTCATCTATTCCTGTATTGGGAGAAGGAGAGTAACCTTCATCCCTAACTTTCGTTGACTTGGAAGTAAGAGATTTAATCTCAAAGCATCGTGGCCTAAGCTCAGGGGTGGCCAGTGATAAATCCATTGGGAGTGACTGAGCCTATGGTTGGGTGGAAACGAGCACCCCTCTCAGTAGTCACGTCACGCCTGGTGTTTCTGATAAGTGTTTTATGTCTTATATTTTGAATTGAATATCATGGATGCATGCTCATGTTTATACACTCATAAACGATTTCTATATAGAAGTGATTTCCTTGTGTTTTGATTGGAAATAATGGATGCATGCTTATACTTATATGTCAATAATCGGTTTATGTATAGAATGAATAAGTTCAGAATAAGAGTATGTTCCCTTGAGAGTTGTTCCATCTACTTGTTTTTGCATTATGTTCTGGTTTAATTTTCCGAAGGCACCTTCCCCGGGGAGTTTCCTCACATTCCAGAGTCAGAATGATTTCCTTGAAATGGCTATTGTTATAGTAAACCCACTAGTTTACTCTACCCCTGTTCCAGAGTTCATAGCTCCGCGAATTAGGAAGGCACTTCATTCAGGTCACCAAGCCTAGGGATAATTACCCAAGAACCCTTGGAAGGATCATGTGATCTGGGTCTGGAAACCCGGTGCCAAAAGGAGTTATCTCTTGAAAGTTTTGGAGCCGTGTGAAATTGAAGTCCCGAGAATTTAAATCTCATCACCTAAGTTCAGAAGGGATAACGAATCCAATTAGCAAAAGGGCGGGCCCTCTCGTTTGCTAGATGAATAGATGAGATCCATTTCGGGAGTATCCCCGACCCATCAGGACCTGTAGATATAGAGGAGAAGTGTAGATGTTAATGCCTCGACTCCCTTAGTCCTTGCAAGTAGCGATGGAACCAGGGCCGCCGATCTAAGTTCGATCTGAAACGTTGGTTCTTTTCGCGAAATTGGGGATCACGAGTTGGGAGAACAAGGTTCTGCCTTGGGTCTCAAATTCTCGATGAGTTGGAAGTTGGTTGAATCCTAACCGTCCATTGTGGAGGATATGTGGCAGAGATTCAGGAGCCACTGGGGTTTGGTCACCAGGGAAATGGGAGTGAAGACCCTGCCAGAATCCCAAAAGGTGGAATTTTAGGATTTGATCTAGGTCGTTGATCAAGTTGAAGATCTGGACCATAGATGGGTCATCGAATATTTGGGAACCAAGAGTATGGAGGAAATGACTACCCAGGAATCCCAATACATGGGATCTCGACACAATCAGGACCGTTGATCGAAAAAGGGTCTGAGCCGTCAGATTCGAAGCATCGAAATTTCTGGAATTGGGAGTCAGGAGAACAAAGGTTATTCGCATCGAGAATTCTCGATATGAGAAATCCCGATGCGCTCAGAGGGTCTAGCACCAGGACATAGCCAGAGGTTATATGGTAGAATTAAAGGGAGGAACTGGCCTGAGGTAAGCCCCTATTGTAGGTTCGGAACTCGGGAGTTTGAAGAACAAGGGGTTGACTTCTTCAAATCGTCGATCCATGAAATTCGACGGCCTTAGCCGGTGGTCATAGGTGGTGATCATGTAGAAAAAGGATACGAGAGGAGTTGAGGGCTTGTTAAGCCCCTTTCGGAGTTCAAGAGTTGGAGAGTTAGGAATGGTTCATACGTCAAAGTCCTGAGGTCGCGAAATGCTACGAGCTTCGGTAGCTCAATTTGGCGTTAGCGCATGGTCACGAAGGTGGTCGCACGCAGTAGGGAAAAAGGGGTGCCAAAGAGCTCGTTAACCCCATTTTGGGTTTCGGCATTTCAAAGGAAAAGGAGTCGGGGAGTGTTTGCACAAAGGAATCCTGAAACACGACAGCCGAAAGTGCCATTTGGTAAGGCTTGTGGTCATAACCAACGATCACATGGAGGAGGATAAGGGAAGATCTAGCCTACGCTAGGCCCCGTAGGAATTCAGGGATTTTGTCCCTCTGAAGAAGGGTGAAATTTTGATTTTTCCGTAGTGGGTGTGTGACATTGACCCTATGGTAGGTTTTCAAAAATCCCGAGTGCCCTCCTACTGGAGAGGTGTGCAATTCCAATAGTACCTTTTGTTTCAGTTGGGGGTTCTTACATAAATATAAGTGAGCTTTGTGTTGATACTGAGACGGGGGTGAATCAGTATGAAGTACAATTTAAAAACCTTTTTCAACTTATACTTAAACCATTCAATTATATCCAATGAGCAATGAACAATAGTATAAGAGTTACACCAATACACCACAATACACCATGCACAATATATGAGAAAT
>ML827010.1:0-42389 GCA_009831015.1 Picea engelmannii
ACAAGATAAGTGTCTAACTATGTTTTATCACATTTTATCATGTCTCTACTGTAAATGTTATCATGTTTTCCGCTGTGTATACGAATTAATATGGAATGCTATGGATTGTTTAATGATAGCAGTAATGATATGTTTTACTCTGATTTAAATGTGTTTATTTGTTTAAATGCATTGGATATATGATATCTATATGAGCTTTGTACAAATGGTGTGTACAAATTGATATCAGAGCGATTAAACAAAGTAGCAGAAAGGTGTGCTACATAAGATCTTCAACTTTGTTTCCATGGGTGTATTCGTGGACTTGCACTCAAACATATCAAATATCTTCAGTATTTCAACTGCATAGTTCCCTTGGTTAAGGAAGATCCTCTCTGGACTCTACCATACCTCAAGAACTGAGAAATAGTGCATTAGGCCAAGGTATTTCATCTCAAATTATGCAGTGAGCTTCTTTTTACATTCAGTGATGAGATTTTCTTCTCCAGTTAAGAATAAGTCATCCACATACAACAACAATATAACAGGCTCATCATTCATAACCTTGAAGTAAAGGTTAGAATCTTCTTTACTCTTGGTAAATCCCAAGCTCATTAGAAAACTGTCAATCCTTCCATACCAAGCTCTAGGAGATTGCTTCAATCCGTATAGATCCTTCTTCAATTTTCACACATGAGTCTTCCTATCTTCAACTTCAAATCCTTGAGGTTGTTCTATATACACTTCTTCTTCAATTCCACCATTTAAGAAGGAATTTTTCACATCCATCTGGTGTAACTTCCACTTCATCTTAGCTGCAAGGGATATGATGGTTCTAATCGAAGTGTATCTAGATACATGAGAAAATGTCTCTTCATAGTCAATGCATTCCTTTTGGGAAAATCCACGAGAAATGAACCTTGCTTTATATTTCTCAATACTTCCATCAACAACATGTTTTATTTTGAAGAGCCATTTGGAAGATACCACATCCTTGCTCTTCGGTTTGGGAACTATTTCCCATACATCATTCTTTATAATGGATTGGTATTCTTCTGTCATGACATCTTCCCATTCTTTCTTCTGAATGGATTCTTCAAAGAAGGTAGGCTCGTTATCTAAGAGATCACACATCAAAGCCATATAACTGGAGAATGGCTTTGTTTTCTTCACTTGCCTCATGGTTCCTTCACAGAAACCATACTTCTCTCCATCTTGGATAAGTTCCCTTTCCCATGCTAGCTTTCTCTTGTGGGAGTTCGTCATCTGGGGAGGTTCTTGAGATTGTACTATGTCATGATCTTCTAGAATATCCTCATCAGGGGAAGCTATGACTTCCCTCACTAGTTCTGCAACTCTGGGAGCTACAGGTTCCTCTTCATATACTTCTTCAAGCTAGCATCTTCTTGATTTATTGAGTGATGCATATTCATCAAAGGTTACATCCCTCCTGATCTCAATATGATGGTAACCTGGTATATAAACTCTGAAGGCCTTGGATACCTCACAATATCCAACAAATATTCCCTTCTTTCCTGAAGGGTCTATCTTGGTTCTCTTCTCTTTTGGAATATGTACAAATACTGGGAAACCAAATATTTTGAGATGGCTTACTTCTGGCTTCTTTCCGGAGAACATCTCTTTTGGGGTCTTGAACCCAAGTGCATTATGGGACAATATTTTTTGCACATAGACTGTTGTTTTTTCTTCTTCTTCCCATAAGCACATTGGAAGATCTTGATCATGGATCATGGTCTTCACTGCTTCCATTATAGTTCTGTTCTTTCTTTCTGCTACACCATTTTGTTGAGGATTGTAGGGAGTGGTGAGCTCCCTCTTCATCTCGACATCTTTGCATAATTTTACAAATTATTTTGAGGTGTATTCTCCTCCATTATATAACCCAATTATCTTTATCTTTATTTCAGAAAGATTCTCTATAAAGGCTTTGAATTCCTTGAATTTATTGAACACTTCATCTTTTTATTTCAAAAAGTAAACCCAGGTTTTACGAGAATAGTCATCAATAAAACATACATAGTATACATAACCACTAATGGAGGATGATGGCATTGGGCCACACACATTTGATTGAATGAGTTCTAGGACTCCTTTTTCTTTACTGTCTCTCTTCAGAAAAGGGTTCTTGATGTTCTTCCGTTGTGCACATCCATTACACACACCTTCATGGTCAACCTTGAGCTCAGGTAGACTTGTGTCTGCCTTGCTTACATATGGTAATGCCTTCTAGTTGATGTGGGCTAATATTCTATGCCAAATTTCACATGGATTCTCAATGGAGTGGGTCATGTCTGCTTCTAAGTGACCCTTTATCTTATACAAGCCACCTTCTTTTTTTCCAATAACGATTGTTTCTTCCATGGTTTTTCCTTTGGCCCGCATAAGAACTTCTCTATCTATAAAGGAAACTTTGAAGCCTTTCTTTTCTAAAGCTGATATGAAGAGTAAGTTCTTTGTCAAACCTGGTACATATAGTACGTATTTCATATTCATTGGAGTCCCTAAATTAAGCTTGTAATTTGATTCTCATACTCCCTTGATAGGGTTTTGATAATCATCTCCAAGTGTAACTTTCTGAGAAAACTTCTTTTCTTAAAGGTAAGAGAGAATGTCTCTTTGACTTGTCATGTGCTTGGAAGCACCACTATCAATGAGCCATGTGTCCTCACTAGGTGATACTGATATTGAGAGGGCTGAGATTAAGACATAGTCTTCAATTTGTTCTTTTATCATCTTTGTGGGTGGCTCTTCATCTTCAACAACATGGGCATGATACCTCTTGTTTTTCTTCTTGTATTCTTCTCGTCTAGTTGGACAATGTTTCACAATATGTCCCATCTTGTCACAATGGTAACATTGGTAGAATAAGAAATATTTTCCTTTTCTTTGTCCTTTCTGAAACTTCTGGAATTTCCTTGGTTGAGATTATTTATGTATGAATTTGTTTTGTGGGTGAGACTCTTTATGAGTTTCTTTCTGGAAGTAAGACTTCTTTCTTCCTCCTTTAGTGTGAGTGTTGGAGTTACTTCACACACACCTATGATTTATTTTTCCTAAGGTTTTTCCTTGTTTATTAGTCATAATTAGTCATTATCTAGTCTCCTATATTTTAGGGGAGAATATTCCACTTGAAGAATATTCTCTTTCAGTTGACACTTCAGTTTGACTAGTTGAGTTGAGTTTAGATGCTGAATTGGTTTTGTCACCATGCAACATTGGGATCATCACCATCTAATGTGCACTTGCCTTGGGATCATCACCATACTGGCGCATTACCCTTGATTTACTAAGTTAGATCCTCACTACTCTCTGTTCATTCAGTTAACTAAAGACTAGTTGACTAGTTAACTCAACTAGGTGGCAGTTCACTCCCGTAACTGCTTGAGAGACTAGACTAGGTGGCAGTTCACTCCCGTAACTGCCTGAGAGACTAGACTAAGTGGAAGTTCACTTCCGTAACTGCTGGTGTGTGTCCAGATCACTCTAGACCACCACTATGGCTCATTAGTTACTCATGTATCCTATATCTACTATAAATTATTCACTCTTTTGAGTGTGGAAACCAGTTAATGAGAATTATTCCATTCTTTCTCTCCTTCTTCCTCTTTCTTCTATTCTCTCTGAAAATGTGTGTATTATTGTTTAGCTAGATATATTATGTGTTGTTTCAACACATTTACATGGTATCAGAGCCAACGGACTACTAAGCAAAAGCTACACCACAAATTTTTGCAGGTACAAAAGATTGAAGACATCAAAAAGATGGATTATTTGCTAAAAATACTTCTCACGCCTCATAAATATTTAGAATGGAAGAAAAAAATTCTACTTCTTATCAGATGCAAAGGCTTGTACCAAATAACTATGGCAATGGAAGTACAGCCTGATTCCGCCAATGAGAAAAATGACTTTCTCAATAGACAAGATATGGCCATAGGATTTATCTTCTTGTCTATTTCTCCAAAAATTCTCCACCAAGTATATGAAGAATCAAAAGAATAAAATCCAAATGAATTATGGACCATATTGGAGGTTCTATTTGGGAATAAAGAAGATTGTGAAGATTTCATGTAGGAGGTTGAACAGATAGAGCCAAAAGAGAAGCCATAAGAAGATAAAGCCTCTTATTATGAAGAGTCTTCTACAAAAGTATTTGCACAAATTTGTATCCCATTAATTGAAGATGATGTCTACTCCATTTCATATTTTTTTTCTTAATTTCATGTGGAATATATATGGCATGCATCTTAGTGGTCACATGCAAACACTTTTCCATGTGCAATGCATGCACCTCAGGAGACAAAAAGGGAGCCACGCACATCAGACTCAATTATGATCTTTTATGAGAACAATTTGCAGAAAAAAATTGTATATTTGAATTCCTCTCAGGAAAATATCCAATTTAAAAAAAAAAATCGACCGAAACGGAGTCCGGGAAGTGAAGTTATGATAATTTTAAAATCAACAAAATTTCAGCATTTTTCCAGAAACGGCCGCACGGTTTTCAAAATTTCATCCAAACTTTGTTTAGATATTTTTCATTACAAGAAGATAAAGTGGATATGTGTGGACATATCAATGGTTCATATACTTCATCATATCCATGCATACATCTACATCTTCAACAAAATCTTCAACGAGCACAAACTTGCACAGTTGCGAGGTCTTCTTGGAGTGAAGGACATGATTGCTTAGCAACTGCTTTTTGTTCCTTCTCACTTTTATTTTTTTATGCATTGTAATTTTAGGGGGAGGGGGAGGGTTCCCATGAGGTTTTCCCTCTTTCCTTGTTTATTTCAGTGTATCTTTTGTATTTGGGCACCTAACATGGCGTCATTGCCAGGACCCATTCTTTATTTTCACCATAGTGATGCTCAGGGGGGTGTTGGAGTTACTTCACACACACCTAGGATTTATTTTTCCTAAGGTTTTTCCTTTTTTATTAGTCATAATTAGTCATTATCTAGTCTCCTATATTTTATGGGAGAATATTCTCTTTCAGTTGACACTTTAGTTTGACTAGTTGAGTTGAGTTTAGATGTTGCATTGGCTTTGTCACCGTGCAACATTGGGATCATCACCAACTAATGTGCACTTTCCTTGGGATCATCACCAGACTGGCGCATTACCCTTGATTTCCTGATTTATCTCCTTACTAGTCTTTGTTCAGTCAATTAACTGAAGACTAGTTGACTAGTTAACTCAACTAGGTGGTAGTTCACTCCCGTAACTGCCTAAGAGACTAGACTAGGTGGCAATTCACTCTCGTAACTGCTTGAGAGACTAGACTAGGTGGAAGTTCACTTCTGTAACTATTGGTGTGTGTCCATATCACTCTAGACCACCATTATGGATCATTAGCTACTCATGTATCCTATATCTATTGTAAATTATTCACTCTTTTGAGTGTGGAAAACGGTTAATGAGAATTCTTCTATTCTTTCTCTCCTTCTTCTTCTTTCTTCTATTCTCTCTGCAAATGTGTGTATTATTGTTTAGCGATATCTATTCTATGTAGGTTCAACACATTTACAGTGATTAGCTAGTGATTTATATTCATATCTCGATAGCAAAGCTTCTCGGTTAGCTACCCTTGATTCTTCTTGAATACATTCTTCCCAAAGACTGTCAAATTGTAGTTTCTCCTTTCTGGAACAAATAGTTTGGATGAATGCATCCCATGGTCTTGTGAGACCATTAAGGGCCGTCATTATGAGTTCATATTCATCTATAGTATCTCCAATTGCTTCTAGTTGTTCTTTGAATTTTGATATTCTTGAGAAATATTCCTCGATCGATTCTCCTTTCTGCATCCTTGTATTCTTGAGTTGAGTTCTTAGATTCATCTTCTGATTTATGTTATTTCCTTCATATAACCTGGTTAGGGAATCAAACATTTCTTTTGGAGTCTTCTTTGAATACACTTAAGGAATCAAGTGATCTTTGATAGAATCTGTAATGATTCTTTTGGCCCTAATTGTGTCCTTTTGGTGTTTTTCTTTATCTGCAGCATCGACGGGTTCTGATACATCTTCTTTAATGAATATTGCTAGGTCATTCTCTTCAAGAGTGACTCGGATCCTATACTTCTAGGAACGAAAATTTTCCACACCTTCTAGCTTGTCAACAAGCTTAATGCTTGCAGACATCTTTTACCTAGAGCTAGGAAAATGACCAAAAAATGAAAATGCTTGGAATTGGATTTTGAACTTACCAGGAGGTGTGATTGGCTGAGGTGAGTATCATGGTGTGTTTAGATTTCAAAAAATCCAAATTTTTCCCCTTCAGACTTGACCAATGGATTTTTGGACTGGTGCTTCTAGTTTTCTAGTACTTCTGGTTTTCTGGTACTTCTGGTACTCTGGTACTTCTGGTTTTATGGTACTTCTGGTACTTTGGTACTTCTGGTTTTCTGGTACTTTTGGTACTGGTGAAAACTAGGGTTTCACTTTTCGGGATATCTAGCCACTAAAAAGGTGCGCTGAAGATGCCAAAGTATTCCTTGAGGTAGGGCGCACTTTTCTAGATGGTTCTGGGGTTGAAATTCTTCTTCAATAAAAGCCCTAATTTTCATGTACGACAACATTGACGTTTTTCTTTTTCTTGTGAAATATGCTCTCTTCAGCTTATCTCTGATACCATGTTAGAGTTAATCTGTTATTAGGTTTCTTTTCAATTCAGTAGATAACCATACCATAGATAGGATCACTGAGAAATACACAATCACAAGCGACACATCATTTATCCTGGGAAACCCTCATGGGGGAGAAAACCCAACAAAAACTTCCTTAATATAGATAGCCAATACAATGCCAAGAGAATAAACCAAACACTATAGAAATTCCTCTCCCAAGAACGTGCCTCTCTCTCTCTTCCTTCTTCTTCGACTGCAGCTCCAAACTTGCTCTCTGATGAACAAGTGTGTGAGTGAACAAATGAGGCACTGGTCTCTCTTATTTATACAATCTAGCAGGTGTTGAACTGAGGTGTCTTTTCACTGGCAGGGCTGAATTCTCATTATCGGTGGTTATAACCACTTTAATATGTTCTGGGGGTGACTTATTATTTATCATATTACAATTAGGGTTTGACCAATACACAAAATTATATTTGGTCATTTACAATTCCCAACATGATCAATCCACAAAAGGGGATTGATATAATGAATAATACATCAATAATAAATAGAATACTCTTTGCAGTTACAATATTTTAACACATACCATACCATACCATGCAATGGCAATGCAAGGCATACCATACCATATAATACCATACCATACCATAACATACCATACAAGGCAAGGAAAGGCATACCATACCATCGCAAGGAAAGGCAAGGCAATGCATACCATACCATACCATGGCAAGGAAAGGCAAGACATGGAATGGAATGGAGAGGTATGACAAGTCTTGCATGGCATGGCATGGTAAGGCAAGACAATGCATGGCAGGGTAAGGAAATGCATGGAAATGCATGCTAAGGAAAGGCATTGCATGGCAAGTCAAGGAAATGCATGACATGTAATGGAAAGGAGAGGAATGCAAAGGAAAGGCATGGCATGGCAAGGAAATGCATGGGGTCGATGTCTTAAATATTTTAGGCATGGCATGGCATGGCATGGCATGGTTTGGAAATGGCATGGAAATGGCATGGAAAGGCATGTAAATGGCATGGAAAGGATGTCTTTAATATTATAGGGCTGTTATGTGCCATGGAAATGATGTCCTGAATATTCTAGGGCTTGATGTCTTGAATATTCTAGGTCTGTTATGTGCCATCTTGGGAAGCTACATGACAATGACATGGCTTGGAAAGGCATGGAAATGGAATTCCATTGCATGGCTTGGAAGGCATAACAATGATGTCTTGAATATTCTAGGGCTTGATGTCTTGAATATTCTAGGTATATTTTGTGTCATTTTGCATTTCAACAAGCATTTGTTATCTAAACCCTATTTTAGGCTTGCATTTTCAACCCCCTTTCATTTAATGATTACTTGTGTTAAGGGTTGTTATATTTATCTTGTTGTAACTTAGTTAATATCATTTATTGGCTTGGTGAGGCATGACATTGTTATGGCATGACAATGTAAAGTTATATTTATTGTTATATAGGTTAAAATGGGAAACTACATGACAAGGCATGGGAAGCTACATGACAATGGCATGTCATGGCATGGCAATGAAATGAAAATGGAATGACATGGAAATGGCATGCCATGGCCTATCTTGGAAAGGAATAACATTGGCATGATATGGAAAGGCATGGAAATGGAATGACATGGAATGGCTTGGAAAGGTATGGAAATGACATGACATGGAAAGGTTTGAAAATGGCATGAAAATGGCATGCAATGGAATGAATTGGAAATGAATGAAAATGGAAAGATAATGGCATGGAAATGGCATGGCATCAAAGTCTTTGTGGGATTGGGTTTGGGAGGGTCCTTTGTTTCCTTGTATGCTCTAACCCAAAAATTGGGTAGGAATGTGCAATAAATTCTCATAGATAGTGAAGTTAAATGAATAATGGTTTCAAGTCTCCCTAGAGGAATTTTGGTATAATATCATTACTTTCTATGGTGTGTCATGAAATGTAGCCTCAAAACCTTTATTTGTAGGTGGAAAATGATACCCATTCTAAGATCTAGTTTCCATGTGAACTCTCTCGTTCTATTAATCAAAATCAATAAGTTTAGTGGACATCATGAAAGACTGAATAAATTTTATTAATAATTGATGGGTTTAACAAAATTTCAATATACCCACTACACAATTTAAACAAACATGTGCATTAACGAGTCCTTGACCAGTCTTTTTGGCATTTATGAAGGGTTACACATTAAATCAAATGATTTTATATATGTCATGCATAGAAAGAGGGGAATAATGTGTGTTCCCTAGAAAAATAACATTGAGTTGAAATTGTTAAGTGATTTACAATTATGTAGAAGATAAATGATAAAATTTATTTCTATAATAAATAATTGTAATATGCCATTTTTTAGGTCACAATATTTTCAAGTGACCACTATTTGAGTGTGGATTGTCATTGTATTTAGATGGAGATAATTCAAGAGGTAGTCCATATTGTTGGTTGTGAGTTATAATATGGATATCCACAACATTCATGCAAATAATTCATAAGGAATGATCTATTGATGATGTAAAGATACATGGTTGATTAGAAAGCAATGATACTTGAGAACCATTAATTGCTTATGGATTTAGCACTTAGCAATCTTTTCCACCATAATCTATTCGTTAATGCGTAATGAAAGTATTTATAAACACTTTAGAAACAAATCAAGGGATTAATACACATAAAATTCATACACTTTGGAATTCAAACACTTTTAAATTCATATATTCATCAACATCAAATGTAGAAACAATGAGATTCATAAAAATATTCCATGAAATGTGTGTGTGTGTGTATAATCAACATCATCTAAATTGTACATTTTTTTACAAAATGGAAACTCATGCCTAGTATACAAAGTGACAACAAGTTCCCTAACATAAAAAACATCTATATCGTGGCCTATATACAAAATAACAATAGTTGGTCAATCATTGACCATTTCCACCCTCACCACCCTTAGGAGCATCCTGGAAATCTATCCTTCTTCTCTTATTTGAGGATGCACATCGAGAGGTTCTAGGCTTGGGCATGCTTCGACGCTCTGGAGAATGCACAAAGAATAAACAATGTTATAAGTTTTTTTCATCAATGAATTAATAGACAAGGAAAAAGATACTTTGTAATTTAACCTAAGACAACTTACCGCATATGAAACTATCAATTGTGAAGATTTTACCCTCCTCCGTGACCTCAATCTCTCTTCAATGCCACCTTGCATCGGTTACAAGGTTCAAGTCAAGAAAATTAAACAAATATGCATAAAAAAAATTCATGAAGCATAAAAATTTATCATCAATGCATTATCTCACCATGAATATCTTAGGAATCGATGGAGATTCACTAGAAGTTGAAGCACTAGGTTGTACAACGTACTCCAAGACAACCTCTACTATGTCAGTCTCTGTTGAGGGGGTTGAAAGTGGTGGTGGGGGTTGGTGGCAAACAGGTGAAATGTGATGGACCCTCATAGGATGTACAAGTGATTCCAACACCCTAGGCCTAGAGAAGGGCAACCCAGAAGAAACACCCAAGTAACCTGGGGGTGCAATACTACTATACCTACAAAATATATCGGCGACCTGCATACATATGAATAAAATTGAACTATTGGTACCAAATAGTAAAATTCAAAAACATAAATACAAACAATTTGAGAATTATATGATATTTAACTTTACACATGATCCCTGTGACGCTAGTGACTTGTCCATCCTAGGTGGACAATCCCCGACATCACCTGGTGCCAAATCCTGTAGAAACATGAGAACATATAAAAAAATTGAGGATGTCATAAAATAAAGAAATGACTATGTTGAATATATCAAATGCGATACATACATGTGTATATGGTGCACCCAATGAACATGCTTCTTCTACTGCTACATCAGTGGTGGGGCTAGGCACTGATGCATCCATAGGTGTAGAGGTTCTGCTGTTGGGATGCAACAACTGCAAAAAAACATACAATCAAATATCTATATAAATACACAAAACAAAAAATAAATATACAATGATGAAGAATATGGAGAGGGTTAAGATACTAACCTCCTCCATAAAGTTATTCTATCCATTGGTCTCTATAGGCCCATAACATGTCTGCCTGCAGCACGATCATCTGTGAGGTTCACATGGATAAATTATATGGCCATGTTCCCTCTCCTCACTGTACTCTCATGTGCATGCTGACGCTCCAACCCCTTTATCAATGTCACTGGAAGGAACCTCCTATCGAGATAGTGCAACAAAGCTACTGTGTTACACTAGGCTATGAGTCAATGATGATATGGTTAGCTATACATGTTGCAAGTTCTCTACAACATGAGGATGTTGGGTAAGGGGGTCAAGCCTTCGCCTGGGGGGACAGAGACCTAACACAGGGTCACGCCTGGCATGCTCTCGGTTATGTGTGGACCCTCGACCCACCCCATAGAATTCACCAATCTCAAAGTAGTTGACATGCTTACCCATAATAAACTCGGCCCATAATTTCCTCAAAAAATATAAGGGCATGTTCCTGTTATTGCAGGGAGATTTATCAAAAACCATATATCACCTATCCATCTACATTTGACTAATCTGGGGATGGATTCAATAGTCAATGGTGATGTGTTTCCTGGTCAATGGTAGTTCTTGTCCATTTCTAGGATCCCTAAAAATATACAATATTTGTTGTTTTGAAATTCCTAGTTCTTTGACTTGGATTATATCCAAACTAGTGCTATAGTACTCATGCATTATTTCCCTATAATCAGAAATAGAGGTCAATTTCCCTTGGGCACTTGTAATGAACTATGCAATGATGTCCAAAGAAGTGGCCAAGGAGACTCTGCTAGGATCTCTAGTCTCCCTTAATTGTTCCTCAAAGGTTTGTAATATATAACCAACCCCTCATCAATTTCAATGTTTACATTGTGCGGTGGTGGTGGGTTGGGGTTTTGATCTTCTTGGTTTTCTTATGAGTGGTTTAAATTGTCTTGGGATTCCATTGTATTATATATGATACAATTTAAAAGCCATGACATGTAAATTAGGTTCATTTTTTTTATTTAAAATACAAAATTACAAAAAAAAATAAAAAAATAGATTATTGGGAGAAAAATACTGAATTGACTAAATTGGATTAAAATTAATAAAAATGTAACATACTTGGACACAGTGGAAAGATCCTCCCTTTCTTCATCCTCTCTAGCTCCACTATATTCTCCCAATGAGAGAAACATGAGTGCGATTTGTGCACAATGGGAACAAATCATGCTGAGTCCCTTTAAATAATTTTATCAGTAAGAATGCACATGCGTTCTTAGGACTATGCACACATTCTTAAGATTGCACACACATTCTTAAGAACGTGCATGTGTTCTTGCCACTAAACCTATGTGGAAATCAACGTGGAGGTTCAACGACATTGAAACCTATACGTATAGGAACACATGCGCGTTCCTAAGAATGCAGAAGGATTCCTGCGAGTGCACGTTCTTAGTCATGCCCTTGCCATTTTTTCAACCACAAACTTCTTGCACTCACCCATGAATCTAATCTAGTTCCTTCTCTATATAAATGTATGTAAGTATGTATGTATGTAAACATACATATGCATGTATGTATGTATACACCACATGTCAACTCCATGTTGAACACCAAGGGATTACACATCTCATACTAAGTAGCACACCATTAAAATGTTTTAAACAACCATAAGATTTTTTTACTTTCCATTGATATATATATATATATATATATATTAGTATTGACATATTTTACTTAAGGTGGACATTGAAATATTTTTTTAAATGCCATATGTCAACTCCATGCCTAAGCATTACATGAATTAAGGGATAATAAAAAGCTCCTCTTTGAGACTCTTGTCACTTTTGTTATCTTATATGGATGCAAAGTTTGGGGATGTAGTATCTCTTGAGAATCCTATAGAAAAATAGAGTAGATCCAAAATAATTTTATAACTTATAATATCAAAATTAAGGGAAATACACCCTATCCTATCCTCCTAATCGACGTGAGTCTTTCCCCCATTGAGAGAATAACTATGATTGGGTACTTAATGTACACGAATAAGAAAAATAACATGGATAACAAGAGGCTCCCCAAAATTCTTCAGACTCTAGCCAAAATCACCAATGGCTCAAGCGAGGATGGTGTAATGATGCCAAGTCTTGGCTAAATAATTGGAGAATAAAAGAAGAAGTTATTCTGCAGAATATCGATGATGCTAAAAATAATGTATAAGCTAAATTTAAGAAGAACCTATGGTGCGATAAAGAATTAAAGGATAAAATAAAATTAATATATTATAAGGAGGTGGTTAACCCTAACCTTGAAGATAAAAAATATCTCTCTATTTTGACTAGCCTAAAGAAGAGAATAAATATTGCTAAAATAAGAACTAATTCTCATGAGCTTCATAGTGAAACTGAGCGTTGAGAAAACCCCAAAACATCATGGAAAGAAAGAATATGCCACCTTTGTAACACCAAGTGGGTTGAAGATCAAAAACACTTTCTCTTAGAATGCCCTGCATATAGCCAAATTAGATCCCAATTTCAAAATATTTGTCACAATACCGACCTTCCTAACCTTCTAAGTCACCAAAACTTTAGTGATCTTGGAACACTTCTATTAATACTTTTCAAGCATCGAAATAATATTTTAAAGAAATCCAAGTAATCTCTTGCTTTTCTTAAGGTCGATAAACCAATTTTGGTATCATTGGGTGTTAACCACCACAACCACCACCACCATTATTATATATATGTAGTTGACATTGAAATATTTTTTACAACCATCATCTTTTGAATTTTACCCTATAAATATTTACCTTAACATAATATTTTAATATTTCATCTTTATTTGTCCCTCATGATGGGTGAAGTGCCCACTCTAAACATTGTTTGTTGTTTCAAAATATTTTAAATAATTTAAGAAAGTTCAAGCAACATTATGACTAACCATGAAAAGATACACACTAGTATTTTTGTTATTATTAATATTATTGTTAAATACCATGTGTCAACTCCATAAACAATAATTTTTTTTTACATATCTCCCTCATATTAAACTATAAAAAACACCTCTCACACAATAATTTAATAGATATTAAAAAATTTATTTTTATTATTTTTTTTAATATCATATTTCTATTTCATATTAAACAAAAAAAAAATAAAAAAATACACATTTACTTCTTTAAAAAAAACTTTTTACCCACCCAAAAAAACTTCTCAAAACAATTATATTACATATTTACATTAATCTTTTGAAAACTTTTTACACCATCCCAAACAATAACCACGTACATAATTAAATACAATATATTCCAAACACCGAAAACAATATATAACCATAAAAGTCCCTTCGAAAAGAGAAAAAACAAAGTCAAAAAGTGGTGTGTTAAAAGTGTGCAAACATGAGACAAGATTGGGCTTCTCTAGTGGTTCTATTGCCCTCCTCAACAATATCTTAGATAAAACTTTGGTTACGCGTCCCACCTATGTCTCTTTTGTAAAGTTTACATGATTGAGATGGAGTAAGTGGTGGTTGTTTCATGTTAAGCGAAATTGTAATTTGTTTTTTCGATTATGATGATAAAATCGTAAGTTTAGTTTTATAAAAATCTTATTTTTATTTTTACTTAAAAATACGTATTCATATTTATATATAATAAATTAAAATAACATTTATATTTTATTAAAAAACATATAGTATTACTTTTTTATAAAAATTATGGTTAAAGTTTTTCAATATAATATTCCTTTCATTATAATAATGATGATGAAGGTGAACCTTCATTGAAATTAAAATTGGTCAATCTAATCTAACCTTAAGAAATGTAGGAGATTACTTAGATTTCTTTATAAAATTATTTAGATGCTCAAAAAATATTAGGAGAAGAGTTCTAAGATCACTATAGTTTTGATGACTTAGAAGGGTAGGAAGATTAGTATTATGACATATATTTTGAAAATGAGGTCTAGTTTGGGTATAAGTAGGGCACTCTAGGAGAAAGTGCTTTTCATCTTCAACTTTCTTGGTGTCACAAAGGTGACATATTTTTTTGTGCCATGGTGTTTTTGCGATTGTCCAAGGCTCACTTGGTGTTTTGGGGATTGTCCAACACTCATGAGAATTAATTCTAATTTTAGCAATATTGATTCTCCTTTTAAGGCTAGTCAAACAAAGAGATACTTTCGATCTTCAAGATTAGAGTTAACCACCTCCTAATTATAATATCTTAATTTTCTTTTATCATCTAATTCTTTATCTTCTTCTTAAATTTAGCTTGAACAATATTGTTAATATCATAGATATTTTTCATAATAACTCTTTCTTTTATTCCCCAATAATTTAGCCAAGACTTGGAATCATTATGCCATCCCTTGAGCCATTGGTGATTTTGGCTAGAGTCTAAAGTAATTTTTGAGAACATCTTGTTATCCATGTTTATCTTGTTCGTGTACATTAAGTACTTAATCATAAATGTATTCTCAATGGGGAAACATTGACTTTTATTAGAGGACAAGATAAGATGTATTACCTTTAATTTTGAGATTATACTTTTCGATAATAGCTGGAAAAAAACACTATTTTTTACTAAACTTCAAATAACTTTTGTACTTGCTAATATGATATGAGGTACATTTGAATAACTTTATATATATATATATTACAAAATAAAATAACCATCTCAACCCATTGCCAAAATAAATATCCTTGGTAAAGAGTCATAAATGCATTAAGAAACACAATACACAAAGATTATTAAAAATACAAAAATTATATGTACTCTTTTTTCTCACATATACAATCATATGCTTATAAAGGAACTGTATGGTTAAGAACATGTGTTTCTTCCTAAGAGATTACATGGGTGGAGTATGTATACCTCGAAGGAGGAAGTCTCATACACCAATTAGATGTCTGGTTTGAAAATGATCTTAAAAATAGATTATTATTATTATTATATAAATAAATACAATACTCATCTCGAACTGAGCACCTCATAGAACCCAGTAAGATCTAATAATATAGAAACCGGTGAACCATTTTTATACATGGCATTCAGATCTGAACCAAGCTGAAAACTCCAAAACAATCAGAAATAAACGCTGCATCTTCTGTGGTGGAAGGAATTACCACCTTTCTTCCTATCAACGTTCAAATGATCACACTTGACCCTCATGTTGTAATGCCCAGACTTCCAGCTACCGACCTTGAACCGAATTTTAGCATACAATTTCAGCTTCAATTCCAAGGTCCCGGCCGAATTCTCTAATTTGAGATCTCTGATAATGTCCTTCCTCAATATCACAGAGTGCGCTGTTAAAGTGGGCTGCAGAACCCTGAATTCCTTGTGGCCCTGATAGAAGGGACCCATATCCGAACCTGCAATTCTCTGATGGCCATAGTAAATGTACCCCTCCATCTTATAGTAATGTATGCCGATTCGGCCATTTGGGTTCTTCGTCGTGAGGCTCAGCTCCATCCTCGTATTTATAAGTCTGTCTGTAAGATTCAGCTCCGGGTAGGAGGCATATTCTACATAGTATCTTGGCTCGTGGGGGCGCAGCACCAGCCATGTTATGAATACAACAATCCCCACCACGATCAGCAGACCGAGAATCGTCGAACACACGCAAGTTATCATGCGCCTGCGACGAGCGTTTCTTCCGATCATTTTCTCGACAAGATCTTCATATATTGATCTTGGGGACGCCATTGAAATATAATTCTCTGCTTATATAATCAGAAACAGTGAAGACTGTGCAATATACAGAGACAAAATGAGACGATATTGCTACAAAATCAGAAACAGGGAAGAGTATGCAATATACAGAGACAAAAAGAGACGATATTGGGCATGGTTTGGAATCGATTCAATTTGTTTTTATAGAACTAGGGTTTCTACCTTTGCTTTGGAGATGGTGAGAGAATGTATTCCAAGAGTGTTATAGGGGCAACTCCTTTTGTTTGCATCATACTTGTAAAATGGTTTTTGTTTCTTCATAGGGTTTGTTGTTCCATGAAAAGATCGCTGCACTGTATTTCCACTTTCGGATGATCCAGCATGGAAGCGATTCTTTTGCTTGGCTTTATGGTTTGTAGAATTTATATGAAGTGGATAATGAATGCACTTTCAATTATCAAAGAATATTCTTTTCCTTTTCATTGTGTTTTTCTTAGCGACGAGTTTAACAAAAAAAGAAGAACCTATAGTTATTGAAACTTCGTTCGTCAGCCACAATAAATTAACGAAAATAAATGTAGCATATAGGAGGCAAACAACATTTAATGTTTGAACTTAAATTAAAGGAGAAAACGTTCATAGCGTTTGAGATGGTTTCATACATCTAAATGTAAAGAGAAAAAATTAAAGGTTGGTATATGTCTAAATGTAAGGAAAAAAACTTAAAGGCCGTGTGTTTAGTTGAAAACACATTAAAATAACAAAAATAGTAATAGATTATAATTTTCAACTATTTTAGTGATTAAATATTAGTTTA
Source organism: Picea engelmannii (assembly GCA_009831015.1). Classification (NCBI taxonomy): domain Eukaryota; kingdom Viridiplantae; phylum Streptophyta; class Pinopsida; order Pinales; family Pinaceae; genus Picea; species Picea engelmannii. The sequence continues at coordinate 17,165 of ML827010.1, forward strand.
AGATTATTTTTTAGTGCATTAGGGTTTCTGTACAATAGGGTTTTGGTGATAGGGTTTGTGAACTAACCATGGTAGCAGCTATAGGGGATTCTAGTTTTGGTTCTTCTTGAATAGCAGCTTCTCAACATATATCATAGTTTTCAAAGTAGTCGCTCCACCAATAGCTAAGAAGGTGATTATGAGATAAAGAGAGCCTCTTTGTTTTCTTAAGAAGCTAGACATAATTCCTTGTGTGGATGCCTCGCCATGGTTTTATCAAATAAGGTTATCATTTTCTTTAAGAGGGTTTTGATTGGTGAATTCAATAATAATTATAATAATAATTTAATTTTTAAGGTCACAATTTAGCTAGACACCAAATTAATGTATGAGACACTTTTGGGACCCACTCCATGTAATGACCTGACTATTTAGTTTATAGAGGTGTATATACCCTACAACCCTTTGGATTTGAACCTATGACCTCTAAATAGGAAATGCATGTTTTTATGATATCTACAAATTGTCATAGATATTTCACTAGACAGATCCTCACAACATGTGTTACAAGTTACTACAATATTGAAAGTGATTTGGATTTATGAGCGGAAGGAAATGAATAACAGACTGAATGAAACAACACAAAGATACGAAGAAAAATCACAGATATTCAGTGAACAATAACTTTTATGGAATAAAAAAAAATAGGTTGAAACTCTAAAATTGCACAACCGAAAACAATTTGCTTGAATGGTGGTAGCTATCTCTGAGAAGAGATGTGGCTGCTACGTGCATATGTCTGAGCATAATCATTACAATGAGGATTTAGAGGCATTTTTAACATTACTCATGAATTCCAAAACCATAGACATCTAAAAACCTAACCCTAGGAGATGAAACGCCAAAAGTTATGTGGGCCCCGATGGGTAAGTTGGTACCTCAACTTCTCGTGGTCATAAATTTTTCATATGACCTTCGTTTTAGGAACATGATAGCCCATTGGAAAGGTATTTTCGAGAACTACACATTATGGTGTCAAACTTTGACTCAGTCTACAGTTTGACTGTGGAAAGCCAAAAAAACATTGTTTAGGGCCCAAAAATGGCCTTGGAAGTACAGAAAGATGTATTGACATGAAAACTTTCAAAATAAGTTGTTGGATTAGGTGGGCGGCCACTAAATCCACCTAGAAGCTATGTAGGGCTTCATACAACCCCATAAGTGTAGAACCCACAATTACAAAGAATTACAGAAGAACGTGATGAACTAAAAACTGTTAAGAGGAGCCAGTTGGAATAGGTGGTTGGCCACCAATATCCTCCCCCTTAGGAAGCAATGGTCTCCATTGCATTGAGTGCCCCCATCAAGTGAGGAAATTTCTACTGAATTTGGCTCCAGGTGAGCCACTTTCCTTGGTGCAGGAGTTGCCCTGCCTTGACAACCCAATAAAGTTGGATCCTCTATTGGCGAGTTCCATTGACCTGTGTGTCCATTATTTGATCAATGCATGCATGTTCCATGCAGTCAGAGTTGAGCTCTATTGGTGTCAATTGTTTTGTGATCTCCAAGGTGTCCAATAATGGTGGAAAATATGGTCGGAGGAGGTCCACATTGAACACTAGGTGAAAGCCAAGAAAAGGGGGAGGGTTAAGCTCAAAAGCATTGTCACCCACAACCTTGGTGATAATGTAATGCACATATAGAAGTGGATGGAACTTTCGACGGGGCCTTGTAAGGAGTTATTTCTACAAATGTAACTAAACCATGTCTCCCACCTGAAACTTGTGCAGTACCCGATGTTGATCATGGCTCTGCTTGTACTTACCATTGGATTTCTGCAAAATCTCATGGACCTATTAGCGGATGTGTTGAATCTGCTCAATTAATTTGGTGGCTTTGTCGGCCTCAGACTGAACATGGAAAGAATCTGTATGTGTGGTTGCAAGAGGTAGTAGAACATCAGTGGGACCCAAGGGTTGGAATCCCATCCCCACCTGAAAGGGGCTATGGTCGGTGGAGCTATGGAGAGCCCTATTGTAGCTATGTTGAACATAGGGAAAACTCTCATCCCATGTACATGGATGCTTAGATTTATACATGCACAGGATGTGCACAATTATCTGATTGATGACCTTTGTTTGGTCATCAGTTTGAGGGTGGAAGGTAGTGGATTTCATGAGCTTGGTGTCCAACAATGACCAACGACTTGGCCAAAATGTGTTGAGGAACTTGTTGTCCCGATCGAAGATGATGTTCTATGGTATCTCAAAATGGACCCACACTCGTTCGAAGAAGAGCTTGGCAATATTTGTCGCTATGATGCTCCTCTTGTAGGCTGTGAGAATGACCATCTTCGAAAATCGATCAACCACCACAAATATGCAATCATTGCGTTTCTTAGTGGACGTAAGACCATACATGTAATCCATCGATATGGATTTCCAAGTCCTTTAAGGAGTAGGAAGAGGGGTGTATAATCCTTGCTTCTTGATGGATGGATTGGTAATGGCACAGGAAGTGCAATATCTGATGTACTTACTGACGTCCTGTTGAAGTTTTGGCCAATAAAAATGTTTTTGTAGAACAACCACATTTTTCTCCATGCCAAAATGTCTTTCCATCTGACTATAGTGAGCCTCCAAAATCATCTTTGCATGCTCTCTTGAAGGAACACAGAGAGGGACCATATGGCATAACCATCCATCCTGAATGTGAAAATTGGTGATGTTCACGCCTGTACCCAAGAGCTTATAGGTGGTGGTGAAGTCAGGATCTCGTTGATAAATTTGGGGCCACTTAGATCTCTCATGACCATCGGAATGGATCACGGTGGTGAGTGCAGCCACAGGATGTTGATTGAGGAAGTCAATGACACGATTTGTGCTCCATGCCTTATACTTGATGTTGAAATGGAACTGTTGCATGTATGTGGACCATTTTTTATGGCGGTCGTTCTGCAACTTCCCTTGTGTCTGTATGAACTACTAAGGCTTGTGATCAATGTGGATGATTGTCTCCTTTACCAGAATGTAATGTTTCAATTGATGTCAGGCTTGAACAATGGAATACATTTCCTTGTCATGGGTGGGGTATTTCTGGATGGTATCTAAGATTGTCTCACTATGGTATGCTACTGGATTACTGTGTTGAGTGAGAACGACGCCTACAACATATTCAGATGCATCAGTCTCTATATCGAACGGTTGTTGCAGATCAGGTAAGGAGAGTACTAGAGATGAGCACAATCGATGCTTCAAATCATCAAATGCTCGTTGTTATGCATTCCCCCATGTGAATTTTTCCCTGCCACCACCCTTGGTCACTTGGTTGAGGGCCCATGCAATATGGGAGAATCCAAAAATGAACCATTGGTAGAAGTTGGGAAGTCCCAAGAAGCTCTGAAGCTCGGTTAGTGTGGTTGGGGTTGGCCAATCATGGACGACTTGGATATTATATGGATCCACATGTACCCCATGCTCATCAACAATGTAGCCTAAGTATTGGACCCTGTTCATGCCAAAGGTTCATTTTTCCAAGTTGGCATATAGCTTGTGCTGTTGCAGAGTTCTCAAGACCTGTTGAATATGCTGCATGTGCTCCTCCCAAGTTCTATTGAAGATGAGCATTTCATCCAGATATACCACCAAAAAAGAGTTGGTGAAGGGTATCAATACATCATCCATCAACCTCATGAAAGTGTCTGGTGCATTTATTAAGACAAAGAGAATGACCATCCATTAAAAGATACCTTATTTATATTTGAAAGTTGTCTTCCATACATCAGTCGGTTTGATGGGAACCTAATGCTAGCCAAAATTTAGGTCAATCCTACTAAAGAACTTTTCCCCCTTGAGTTGGTAAATAAGGTCATCAATTTGGGGAATTGGGTACCGGTTTCTGATGGTGACTTTGTTTAATGCTCTATAATCAATGCAGAGCCACCAAATCCTCTCTTTCTTCTGCACCAGTACAATCGAGCTTCCACAAGGGGAGGAGTTGGGTCTGATGTGGCCCTTTTCAGCTCTTGGATTTGACGCTTGATTTCAACATTTTCCTTCAACTTGTGATGATAGACTGGTCCATTAGGCATAGGTGCACCGAGGGTTTTATCATTTGGATGCTTGAATTGGCAGTGCGTCGGTACCCCAGTGGGTGAGGAGAAGATGTCTTTGTACTCTTCCACGATCTCATCCACTTGCTTCTGTTGCAAAGAGAGGCTCTATGTAGAGGCCATGAATGTGACAACAAACTTCTTCTTACTATGAGCATGGATCACAAAGAAGATGAACTTCCCGATCTATGAAATGACCTTACTGCATTGCTGACCAGAGATTAAATAAATAGTGGTAGGTGGTGCTACCTCTGGTATACTGTACAATTGTCTACCCAAAGTAATAATAACACTGTGGGGTCTAGATTCATACACAACATGTCGCTTCCAAAAATATGGCTTTCCTAAAATAACATCACAAAATTCAAGGGGAAAAATATCACATAATACCTCATCTTTGAAGGGCTTGAGGTCGTAGGGAAGATGAAACTTTTGGCTAACATAGAGATCTCTTCCTTGGTGAAGCCAACCAAAGGTGTAGGGCTACGGGTGTGGTGGCATCGACAGTTTTATCTTCTTGACGACCTCTACTAAGATCAGGTTCTTCTAACTGCTACTATCGACAATGAAATGAAGCATAGCCCCCTTTACCCACATCTGTGAGTGAAAGAGGTGTTCCCCTTCCTCTGGTTATTATGGTTTTCTTGACTGGACTTTTGGTGGTAGTGATAGTGGCGTTGGGTTCGACATCGATAATATTCTTCCCTCCTTATGGATTTGATTGAGAGTCAAAATATGCCTCTAACTCAGAAGCTTTCATCTCGACCACCAGTAACTTCTTGGAGAGACATTCTTCGATGTTGTGCCAAGGGATTTTTTGGTATTCACACCACTTTCATGTGTCCTTCGACTTCTCATTACCCTTCTTGTGTTGTGTCTTGGACTGGTTTTCTTGAGAGTGACCATCTTTGCTCTGTCTCTTGTTTTTTGGGTTGGGGTTGCCTTTTCCCTGCTTCAGTTGTGAGCAGTTTGCAGATGCAAACTCTCACCTCTTCTACTTAAATTTATGCTTGATCTTGACAACATATCTATAAGTCACACCTAATGATGCGATGTCCAGAAACTCTAGAGTCTTTGATACCCAATTTGGTGCATAGGGTATGGAAAATATTGGTGAAATAGGGTATTGTCTAGTCCCTTTCCTGATGCAGCATGGTCCATCTTGTGTATTTTTCCTCGTAGCTTCCAACAGGGTAGTATTATTATTTAATGGCATCCTTGAAGGAATCCCATGTGGGGGTGACCATAAATATTGGAGAGTCCTCTATGGCCCTTTTCTCATAGTAAGTATCCCACCATTCCTTAACATGGGGGATGACCTTGAGGAGTGAAAAAGTAATTTTTTCCCTGTCAGAAAAATTGTGGATCGAAAAGTACCCTTTGAGCAGATTCAATCATTTATCTACAACATCCGCATCTATCAATCCTTCAAATAATGGAATATAAAAAATTGCTTGTACCTTGAAGGGGGTTGCATGACTGCTTGATGAAGATGCGTCTCATGTGGGTAGACGCCAAAGGATTTGTGCAAAGTTGTCCATGATTTTGTTCCTTTGTCGCACAAGGGATTCCTCGAGAAACATTTTGAAAGGACCTCTTGCTCCATCATCTTTCTTCTCATTTCACATGGGTTGTTGTCGGGCTCGGTGTGGTCGATCTTACAAAGGATCTAATAGTTTGAGTCTCAACTTCTTGTACCCAGATCTTGTTGGGTACATGCACAAAAAAAAAAATGAAGAGTAGACCGCTCTTATACCACTCATCCTGATTTATGAACGGAACTGAATGAATAAATCATTGAATACAAAAACAAAGAGATATGGAGAACAACCACATATATCTGGTGAATAATAACTTTTCTTGAATAAATAAAATAGGTTGAAACTGTAAAACTGCAGAACTGAAAACAACTTGCTCGAATGATGGTAGCTATCTCTGAGAAGAGATGTGGTTGCTACGTGCATTTTTCTGAGCATAATCATTAGAATGAGGCTCCATAGGCATTTTTAACAGTACTCATGAATGGAAAAACCATAGACATCCAAAAACCTAACCCTAGGAGATGAAACACCAAAAGTTATGTGGGCCTTGATGGGTAAGTTGGTACCTCAACTTCCCGGGGTCATAACATTTGCATACAACCTCCGTTTTAGGTGCGTGATAACCCGTTGGAAAGGAATTTTTGAGAACTACACATTATGTCGTCAACCTCTGACTCTAACTACAGTTTGAATATGGAAAGGAAAAAAAACATTACTTAGGGCCCCAAAATGGCCTTGGAAGTACATAAAGATATACCGACATGAAAAATTCCAAACCAAGCTAGTTGGATTAGGTGGGCGGCCACCGATCTCCACCTAGAAGCTGTGTAGGGCTTCAGACAACCCTAGAAGTGTAGAACCCACAATTACAAAGAATTATAGAAGAACGTGCTAAACTAAAAAATGTAAAGAGGATCCAGTTAGAATATGTGGGTGGCTACCAATATGTACCTAGATAAGAAAGGTTCTCCTTTATGATGTAATGTTTTCTTATGATAAAAAATTAATTTTACAAGCTTAGTGCTCAAAATACTAAAAATACACCGAGAGTGTGGAAAAATAAGGTACAACAATAAAATAAGTAGACCATCCACACAATGAACACAAGATGTACCTTGGGAAACTCAATATGGGAAAACCTAGAGAGAAGGTGAAGCTTATGCCTTGCTCTTTTTTTCTTTGTTATAAAATGAAAATATAAATAAAGATGGTCTCACAATAGAGTTGTAAGTCACTATAACTTGAATGGGTACTACATGATATTCAACTTCCTCTATTCTACTTATAGCATCTCACTCTTTTACTCTACTCAACTATGGAACAAAAAGTCAATACAATTAGAATCAAATCCCTTTCTTTCATATCACCCTAGAGTTAGGATTTTGAACCCTTTAAAATGTACTTCAAATTCTACATGTGACTGACTACACATATGCAAATAATGGGTGTTGATGTGGTATCCACTTGGTACTATGGTGGTCAAAGCATCAACCAAATTATGGGAGGAATAACATCCTCATACTAATTTCGATTAAGGTGATATTTGGACTATTGGAATTATCTCGATGAGTAGAATGTTGGAGGAATAGGAGCTTTGTTCACAATGTTTGACCCCAAAAATGACCCGTTAAAACCCAAAATGAGATTTAGAAGTTGTAGGACCTCAAATAACCAAAATTACAAAGCTATAGTGCGAAAATTACACATTATATATCTTTTTTTACATGAGGGATACATGCCCTCCAAAGGACATGGGACAAGCATGTGGTCAAACCTGAATGAGCTCATTAACAACACATAACAAAAGGGGTGGTTATTTCTCCAAAGGACATGTGGTAGGGAATATTTTACCCATTGAACCCCTTACCTCTTCCATTTTTGTGGGTTCATAGCCCCTTTATGCACTTTAGAAACCCTTTTGGTATCTATTATATTATACACTATGAGGGTAGCAACAAGGGAGTGATGTCTTCATTTCTTCTCTTAACAATATAGGGTGATACATTAATACATATGTTGCTAAACTTTTTATTTTAAATTAAAAATAAAATGTGTGTGTGTGTGTGTGTGTGTGATGGTAACATGACTGGATGATATCATGTGATGATGATAAAACACTATCCACGTTACACTATCTCCACAATACTTGGTTATAGATGCACCTATCAATGCAATAATACTTGATTGGTTGTGGGGTGAGTATGTTTTCATCTTAGAATAGTTTTTACAACTATAAAATGTGTTCTCCTTTTGCTTCTTATATTCATAGCCTTTCAACATAACACCATAACAAATCCCACAACGAGGAATGGAAACCATTTACTATCGAATGTTTAATTTCGACCTAAAGCTAGAAACATTTACGTCTAATGTCTCTAAAACTTAGTTTATCTACATTACATTTAAGGTTTAAATTTGAAAAAAAAATTACTAGAGGATTTGAACAATTTTATTAAACATATTACAATTTTCATTAACTTTTATAAAAATTGAGTAATTTGGTTACCTATACTTTAAATTACCTCTTGACAAATAATTTATCCATCAAATTTTATCCATGTGAGTGATCTTTTACGCAACTACTAGTTGTAAGCTTACATAGGTATCCTTATTTTCCTAGTTGTGATAGATATCTCTTTTCTAATGATGGGAAACTTCCATTGTTATATATATAAAAAATTCTTTTCTATTTTAGTCACAATAGATATAATAAATCAAATGCATTCTCTTTTGTAGAAGGTTTTATTTTGGTTTTGCAATAGCTTTTTATTCTTAGGATATTGTTTTAAATGTCTTCATGGTATCAGAGAAATCTCTGCAAACCCCTTCTCATCTTTTTGAGAGATAGTATCTGGTTGTGTGATCTTCAAGATCCAAATCATATCATATTGAATAGAATGTGAGTTGTTTTTTGTTATTTTCCTAAATCATGGTTCTATTTCTCTGGCTTAAAGTCTATTTCTTGGCTAAGTGGTGCACGAGGCTTCGATGACCTCTTGCATGTGATGGTCTCTCTTCTTCATGGTAGTTTCCTTGAACTTTCCTTTGGAGTTTTGATTGGTGGACGAGGGATGAATAATTAGCACGACATCTACTTAAGTGTATGTAATATGTAATATTTAACAATTTTTTATTTATTAAATGTGTTAGGTAGAGATTTCAAATATTTATATTTTTAAGTACTATTTTATTTATAAACCCATTAAAATCATATCACAAAGGAAGTGTTTTGGAAGGGGGGTTCCGTTTTCTACATTTTATGCATAATTTGGAGATTATAGACACATATATGGTGTTTTTTTGTATTCTCTATTGATATAATGGTGAAATCAAGAACTGTTGAGCTCCTTACTCCCCAAAATTATCACGCATGGAAACTCAATGTGCAACAACTGCTACAATCTAAAGGGGTTTGGAAAATGTTAGCTGAGGCTCAACCAATGTTGACCAAAGAAAACAAGAGATTTTCCTATCGAAACAAAATTGATGAAGACATGGGTCTAATTGGCTTGCATGTTTCAAATAGTTTGTTGTTTCATATTTCTTAATGAAAAACTCGAAAAGCAACTTGAGATAAGTTGGCTTCCTTATTTGGTAAAGTCAATAAATTTTGAGACTTATATTTGGACGCAAAATTTTCATCGCTTATACCTGATGAGCATGTATCCATTCAAGACTATCTTGCCAAATTCATGTTACTATTGGCATAGTTGAAAGGACGTGGAAAACATAAATCAAATGAAAAGTGCATTTTCTTGATTCTATCCAAGCTAAAAAGTAATTTTCAAGTACTTTATTCTATCTTTTATTTTACTATGGATGCACTTGGAGATAAGTTTAAAATGCCCTCTTTTGAGTTTTTATATGAGCATCTTACAAGGGAAAAGACTAAGCTTATGCAATTATATGCTCTTTTTTGGCTCTAAGAATCAAGCTCTTATGTCTCATACATCCAAATGTAGACATAAACATTGGTATAAAAACAAAAAAATTTCTCATGCTTGTGAGTCTCTCTCCAAGCCTCACCAAAAAATAAAACATATTCCTCCATCTTCCAAGTCTAGTGAGTTTTCCTCAAAGACATGGAAGAAAGAGTCAAGTGAAACCTGCAGTTTTTATGGTTGACTTGGGCATGTTGAATCTAAATGCTAGTTAAAACTAGAAGTTTAAAATGAATCCATGTAACAACCATCGATGATTTTAGGGGCTAAATTTTGCAAATGGCCTAATTTTCCATTTTTTTTCCCAAAACAAGATTAGCTAACTTTCATTTTTTCTAAAAACGATTCGTCCAAATTCCATAGAATAAAATTATTTTTCCTTAAAAGTTGGCAAAATGTTACATAAACTATATAAAATCCTTACAAATTTGAATATTTTTACAAAATTATCGCCAAACATTTTACATTTTGAATATTAAGGACTAGTAAGATTATCCAAGGTTTCTACATTTTAATATAAACTTTCATCCTTAACATTTTCCCTAGTAACAACAGAAAAATTCATAGCCCAAACCTTCTTCATCTGGTAAATGGAATGATTTATCTTCACAAGATTTATATACATCTTCAGACAGCTGAATACTAGATTCTAGTGAATCACATCATATGACTCATTCTCATGAGTTACTTCCTTGCACATTCGATTGTAGCATTTTCTAGGTTGTAGTTGAAGCCTCTACACAACTTGATGTTTTAGGATTAGGAATGATGTAGTTAGATAATGGGTGCATCAATGATGTTCTTTTTGTTCCTAAAATCTTTGCTAATATACTTTCTATTTATTAGATCTATCATTTTCGTGATGGGAAAACAATAGAGTTTTCTCCTATTGATGTAGTCATTTGAGAATTATAGAATCCATACATTGTCTTTTCTTCTTGAAGAGTTGATCATAGTTCCCAATTGTATAGGTTTGATTGTTTTGATTCTTCCTCTCATTCCTCTTTCATTGCACAGGATGATTCTATGAGTAAACTTTGACATGAAATATTTGGCCATGTAAACTATAGGTATTAGCAGTAGTTGAGCACACAATATTTGGTGCTTGACCTTCCTAAATTTTCTTACACCGATGGAGTTTGTATAGGTTTTGTTTTTGGAAAACAACATCAAGATCCTTTGCCTAAAGGCATGGCCTTGCATTCTACCACACCTCTTGAGTTGGTACATAATGATCTCATGGAATTTCCAACTCATTCATTTTCAAGGGCTAGGTTATATGTGCTCACTTTAATTGATGAATTTTCATGTCACTCTTGGGTGAACTTTCTTAAGTGTAAGAGTAAGTTATTTGCTACTTTTGAGACCTTTAAGGATTTTCTTGAGAAGCATCCCTCTCTTTCTATCAATAAATTACGCATAGATAATGGGGGGAGTATGTCAATCAAGTATTCAAGGATTTTTGTAGAGAACATGACATTCAACATCAACATTGTTTCTACTATGCCCCTCAATAAAATGGCGTTGTTGAAAGAAAGAACGAGACACTAAAAGAGATGGAAAACTACATGATTTAGTCCAAGAACATGGCACCTTCTTTCTAGGTTGAAGTAGTGAATTGCTCCAATTACATTCATTATAAGATGCCTCATAGGGAAAATCTACATATGACTCTAGAGGAAGATTGGATCCATCTTAAGCCCAATGTATTTACTTTTAGAGTATTTAGAAGTATAGCATGGGATTTAATTCTAGATGAAAAGCATAAAGATATGGAAAAGGAGAGCCAACCATTGATATTTATTGGTTACTATGAGGATATGAAGGCATATAGGTTATTTAATCCTATTTATAAATATACCTTTTTTTAAGGGTTCTCCATTTTAATGAGCACTTCAAACCCACATAATCTCCTACTCCTTCCATATATTCTCATGTCGATGTTGCTGCAAACCATGCTAACAGTAAATTGTTTTTGTAGAACAAGAAGATGATGAAGATTTTGAAGATGAAAATCATCCAGAAGAAAATCGGCCATCAACAACAACAGAACATGAGCAACCTAAACATGAACAACTTGATATAGAACATCATTTGACGAGGATATTTCTTGAGTGAAAGAGGCCTGACATATATGGCTATGAGCCAACTAATTTCAGTTACTTTTCCTCTAACCCTAGACACACTTGATCACAAACAACTAATGTATCATTTTTTAGTCATGCCATTTTATATGATCCACATCAATTTTCTAGTGCTATTGGGATACCCAAATGGGATGCTTCCATGAAAAAGGAATATTCTTTCTTGATGAATAATCACACAAGGGATCACATTCCTCTTTGTAAGGGATGACAACTAGTTTCTTGTAAATGTGTCTACATAACCAAATATGCAACATATGGCTCTATTGACAAGCATAAGGAACGTCTTGTGGCCAAAGGAATTTCACAAATTGAAGGGATTTATTATTTCGAGACCTTTTCCCCTATTTCCAATATGAATTCTATACACTTTGGGATTTCTCTTGTTGCCTCCCAAGGCTAGTCAATTTTCTAGATGGATGCGAAGAGTGCATTTTTGCATGGTGATCTACATGGAGAAAGCTCTTGGTTTTGTGCATGATTCTTCTCTTGTTTGCAAGCTTCGATATTCACTCTATGGTATCAAACAAGATCCTTGAGCTTGGTATGAGAAGATGGATATTTTTTTCATTACTTCAAGGTTCAATTGTTGTCATTATGATCCTACGATTTATACTTAGAGGCAAGGAACTGATATTTTGATTTTGGTTTTGTATGTGGGTGATTTAATCACCAGAGGAAGTTATTCATCCATGATTCAAAGTGTTCAACAAGCATTGATGTGAGAATTTGATATGACAGATCTAGGACTTCTTCATTATTTTATTGGTCTGTAGGCTCTTCAATCTTCAGAAGGGATTTCCATTTTTTAGCAGAAGTATGCACTTGATTTACTTCACCACTTTGGCATGGATAATTGTAATCTTGCACCTACTCCATCTTAGTCAGGAGTTACCCTTTCTTCCAGTAACTCTTCACCACACATTAATCCTTCACTGTATCAACAATTGGTTAGGAGTCTACTATATTTGACTCATACACATCTTGACATATATTTTGTAGTAAGGTTTGTCTCTCAATTCTCTGAAGATCCTCATGAGAGTCGCTAGAAGGATGCAAAGCACATTCTTAGGTACATTTAGGGTACGCCCAATTTTGGCATTCAATACACCTCTGGTGCTTCTCAATTTGAGGGCTTCACAGAATCTAGTTAGGTTAGTTCAATTTGTGACCAAAAATTTACATCTAGTTTTTCTACTGCCTCGACTTTGCTCCCATTTCTCGATATTACAAGAAGAAATCAACAATTGCATTATCTTATTTAAAATCTGAGTATCGTGCTGCACTTATTGCTAGTCAAGAATTTCTTTGGCTTTGAAAACTAATGTAGATTTTTTCATTCAATAGGATCATCCTTCAACCCTTTGGTGTGATAATCAGAGTGCCATACACATTTCTCACAACCTAGTGGATCATTAAAGAACAAAACACATTGAGATTCACATGCAGTTCATTCGAAAACTCATCCAAGATAATGTTCTCATCTTGGAGTATTTGTCTACAGAAGATCAAGTTGTAGGCACCTTCACTAAACCTTTAGCATCACCTCGTTTTCTTCAGTTATTATCGATTCTTGGGGGGGAAGAAAGTTGTCTTCGGGGGGTCATCTTGAGTCCTCCTACCTTAATTTTTTTCTTTATGTTGTTTTCTTTCTATTGGGGAGTAGGTTTTTCATGTAGGTTTTTCTCATTTTCTCCACTTATGAGAGTTTGTACTTGGGTACCTTGCTAGACTTAGTTGTCATGACCCATTTTTTTTTGTCTTTGTTTACTCCCTATATTTTTCTTAAAAGAGAAATGTTAGTGTTATTTTCCAATACACCCAACTATTATTAATTGTAAGCTTACATAACCTAGGTATAATAACTATCCCTTTGTTAACATTGATCTCTTCCATTATTATATATAACACATTTTCTTATATTTTATTCACAGCATATTTAATAAATTAAATACATCCTCTCTTGTAAAAAAAAAAATATTTTGATTCTGCAATATTTTTTTTTCTAAAATATTATTTTAAAAATAACCACATAATCAGATCCAATATATTCTAATGATTACAGAAATGTAACCAGAGCAGTCCCTTCCAAACGTGAAAAAACAGAGTCAAACTGGCATGTGTTAAATGTGTACAAATGCCACGTCATCCGAGATTGGACTTCTCTAGTGGTTCTATTGGCTTGCCCAACAGTATCTGGGATATTTGTTTGGTAACGACGTCCCTCCTCTGTTTCAGTTGCAAAATTTTTAAATGAATGAGTTGAAGTTTTCAAACATATTTAATTCATTTCAGTATATCTTTTCATAGTAGTTAAAAAAAAACATTCTTTTATAATTAATTTTTTTTATCAATAATAATTAAGGATATTTGTTTCCTCTTAAAAACTTATAAGTTCGAATCCATAGAAAATAAGATAAATTATATAAATTTTAACAATTAAAGCTTGAAACCAAATATCAATTTAATGACTTACTTGATAATAACCTTAAAATTAGATAATTATTATTATTATTATTAATAAAACCTAATTTTCTTAGTAAACATTTAAATAACACAAAACACCAATTTTATATAATATATATATATATATTTTTCCCACAAATACCATCATATAAATAATTACAAGACTGAATTGAATCTTGGTCCGTCGGTAAAAGTCATCCATTTTTTCACTATTTAAGCTAGTTCGAGTTCTCCAAGGCAACAAAGATTTATTTCTTCAATGAATTCCTTTTCTCAAAAAATATTTCTGATTGAAGAAGCTAAAAAAAACTAAAAAAATTAGAAATAAACACTGCATTTTCTGTCGTTGAAGGAATTACCACCATTATTAATTCCAACATTCAATTAATCACACTTGACTCTTGTGTTGTAATGCCTGGACTTCCAGCTTCCAAATTTGACCTTACAATTTGAGCTACCCTACCGATAATCAACGAGCCTACGGATAAATAACGACCCTACCGATAATCAACCAAACAAAGCTACTTTGTGGGTAAAAGGGACTCTTCCTGTAAATGGGACATCCTCCCACACTATAATTCCATAATTAATGATCATCACATTAGAACTCACTATAATTTCAATCTCAAGGGAAATATCAAGTTACTCTACGCTTGGAGTCTAGGTCAAGCCATGAATAACCAAGTCAAGGAGTATGTGTAGAATTCTCAATTTAAAGTTATAGTGAGGAGAATTAGGCATAATCTTATGGTCATCCCCTAGGTGCGAGAAAATAATGACCCTATCGATAATCAACCAAACAAGGCTACTTTGTGGGTAAAAGGGGTAAAAGGGACTCTTCCTTTCAATGGGAGATCCTCCCACACTATAATTCCATAATTAATGATCATCATATCACAACTCACTATAATATCAATCTCAAGGGAAATATCAAGTTTCTCTATGCCTGGAGTCTACGTCAAGCCATGAATAATCAAGTCGAGGAGTATTCCTAGGATGCTCAATTCAGAGTTATAGTGAGGAGAATCAGGCATAATCTTATGGTCATCCCCTAGGTGCGGGAAAATAATGACCCTATCGATAATCAACCAAACAAAGCTACTGTGTGGGTAAAAGGGACTCTTCTTGTCAATGGGAAATTCTGCCATGCTATAATTCCATAATTAATGATCATCACATCAGAACTCACTATAATCTTGATCTCAAGGGAAATTATCAAGTTTCTCTACGCTTGGAGTCTAGGTCAATCCATGAATAACCAAGTCGAGGAGTATGCCTAGGATGCTCAATTCATAGTTATAGTGAGGAGAATCAGGCATAATCTTATGGTCATCCCCTAGGTGTGGGAAAATAATGACCCTATCGATAATTAAACAAACAAAGCTACTTTGTGGGTAAAAGGGTCTCTTCCTATCAATGGGAGATCTTCCCACACTATAATTCCATAATTAATGATCATCGCATCAGAACTCATGCATAACAAAGGGGTGGAACACTAGTGCGTGGGGAAGGATGTTAGCCCGCTAGCACACATGATGCCTCCACATGCAATTACAAAAAAGTCTCATTGTTATGTACCCTTTGCACAATATCATCCTAGTCACAGTGGGACATTTTAGGCCACTAGTTACATGATCGACTGGTTTCAGTTATTGGAGTTTATATAGGTGGATGTGGATGCGATGTTTGTTGTCAATGTAGGTCTGGTGGATATGGGTTATCGACTCATTGGCAATAAAGTGTACAAGGAATTCACATGCATGGCAGGGAAGCAATCTTGGTGTAATATTTCAATGTAGCAAACATGGGAGGACATCTCGAATTGGGGGTCGTGGTTAAGAAATTGGGATCGTTGTCAGCAGAGCTTCATTCTGGTCTTTAGGCATGAAGGAAAATTAAAATGTCTCCAGTGTAGGCACTTTAACATGGGCTTTGGATTTGGGTGCATTGAGACTACCGCACTCACATGCTCGACTAGGAAGCAATTATGACAGAGCAACCCTGAGTAGCAAGCAGCGGAGGAGGTGCAGAATTGGAAGCCTGTACAGTGGAATTGGGGGCTTTGTCAATGGTTTCTCCTTCAGGAACAAGTCTCGGGGTTGGGTTGCACCCTCTCTTGGTTCTAGGTTTCCTTAGTCTACAATATTCATTCTCTCAGGGATATAATCAATTGGAATTTTCTGTTAGTAGAGATCATGACTAATGAAAAGGGTGGGGGTAGTGGATTCCTCCCAAAGATAGTCTGACAACCCAGAAGATTCATGGAGTTCTCTTCAACAAATTCAAATCATGGTGTAGGGTATTTCCTCTGAGGTGATGCTTATATTGGAAATTTTGATCCAATAGAGAATCACAATGCGACAACGACACGATGAAATGGACACACTCGACTCCCAATTGGAATCCTTGTAGACCTGACTCCCAATTGGAATCCCTGTAGACCCAATCCGCATCAACACCTCTGTCCCTAGCATTAGATTCAACTGCAACTGGATCGTCCCCATTAGTGGATAGTCCCATTCTTGATCTAAATCTTCCAGGTAGAGAAACATCAAAGGACGACATGGACCCTCCTACTCTTCCAAAGACTAGTACTTGATGTTCTTTTTAGTTATATTCATACTTGGTATCTTTTTTCGAATATATATAGTAAATTTTTGTAATGTATACTCTCTCTTATGATACAATGATTATCTAGGTACAAATACAACAAGTATATTAGGAGACAAGGATTATCTAGGGACAAATAAGACAAGTATCTTGCTTTAGTACTAGATTTTTGTCTTGCCTCTGGGGTTTTTGTAATATTTTGAAAGCTTCGGATGCACCCTTTATGATAATAAAAAGTCTTCCAATTATTGTTAAAAAATGTATATGTTGATTCTTCCATTTGGGTTTGTTGTTGTGAGTTCCTCATCATGACATTCAACTCCATCCTCGAATTCATAATTCGGTCATAAGACTCAGCTTCGGGTAGGAGGCATATTCTACATAGTATCTTGAGTTGTGGTCACACACACAATCCAGGTTATAAGTACAATCCAAGGTCTTCATGATCAGTAGGCCGGGAATTGTGAAACACAAGTACGTTATCATGCACTTGCGATGAGTGGATTTGCTGGTCAATTTGTCGAGATCTCTATATCTATTAGTTTTGGGGACATTGTTGAAGCATAACAATAGAAATATAATTCTTTACTTTAGAAAATCAGAAACATGGAAGAGTGGATTATGTTCATAGCATTAGATTGTTAACAAGTTAAAATTGGATTGTGAAAATAATTATTCAAGGTGTTTTCATATATCTCAATCTTAGGTTAGAGGCTATGTTTAATAGTTGAAAACACACAAAAATTAAAAAGTATTAATGGATTATCATTGTGAATTATCTTATTAATCAAATATTATTTTAATTATATTTCCGAATACGCTAAGTTTTCCAGGGGTTCTTTACAATAGGTGTTGATGGGATATTTCCCCCGTGACTTTGGGTCAAATCATGACAAATCAAGACTATATTGAGAGGAATGAAATCTTCCTTGACTTAAAAACATACAAAACTGAAATAATAACTAATTTTTCTAGGATAAAGTAGGTAAAAAAGAAGGAGAAAGAGTGCACCTTGAGTCTCCCATTCGATGCCGATCCCCACCCCTGCTGTTCAAAGAGCTCCCGATCTTTTGCCGGAACCAGCCTGGAAAAAAGAATCAAGACAAGTCCTACTACGAGGTATTTATATGATCAAACAATATACATATCATATACTATATTCAAATAAAATATGATAAGAAAACATACACAATGTTTCATTAAATACACAATTTGGAGGGAAATAAATCTCTTCTATTAGCACCAAATATAAAGGTTAATTACAACCTGGCTCTCTTTCGGCACTGCTTCAGAGCCAACTTCCTGGGTTCTTCCACGAATCCTTCAAGCATCAACTCAGACACAATACTCTTCCTTGGATAGTCCAAATAGGGATAAGGAGACACCCTATGGATATATAGATAGGAAAAAGGCATTAGAAAAGGAGTTTCCAGATTGGGGAATGTTACTCAGAGGATAATAAGGAAAGGGAAGCCTACTAGATTGCAATAGCATAACCTTGCACCAAAAGACTTGTCCATGTCTTAGCCCTGAATGGTTCTTTTATATCTTCCTCAAGAGGTTGGGGGAGTTGGAATCCGTTTTTTATGGGCATGGGGACGTTGGGAAATGATCCCAACCGAAAAAGCCACCCAAAAACTTAGAATTAATTTATTTTTTCCATTTTTTGAGGGCATCCGTGAATTACAAATTAAGAAGTCATGAATGTCTACACTTTGCATCAAAGGAGCCCGAAGATATGTGCAAAATACATGTTTTTTAGATGATTTTCATGAGGCAAGTTGGGAAAATGTCTAGCAAGCCAAGGGAAAGGGGTTAGGCCATGGAACAAATGCACAGGTGTGGAATTTTTTGCTATAACAGATTCCCCCTAATGTGTGAGGTCAAAAGGGAAAATGATGTCTGAAATACAGTATAAACTCTGAGAGGCAAGGATGCATTAAAGTTACCCATGCAGTTCTATGAACAACTGATCCAGGAGAAACAACCATCAACAGATGTCAATGAATAGTATTCTCTTCCCAAGTCGGACATACCCATGCTCAGGAGTGATGTAAGCATGGCCATCAAAATCAAGTACACTATGGACCCATGACATATACGAAGTATAGATAAATTCTATGGCCATGAGCAGTACACAGCGGATCCATGTGATATAAATGAAGTAACAAGCATGGCCACAGAAAATACATAGTGGATCCATGTAAAAGTATATCATAGCCATGAATAGATACATAGTGGATCTATGTCTCAAAATCAAGTACAAATTGTATCTGGGACCAATGGAATAAACAAGTTGATCCAATGGAAGTACCAATGTCTATGAGGTGGCATCATATGGTTTGGGAAGGAGCCCAAAAGAGTTGGTTCTCATACTTGAACCGAAGTATTCAGTATGATCTGTCATGGTACAAGTCTACACTATGTGAATAAATGAGTCGAGGTTGAACACCCCAAGACATTGTTTGATTACCAATCATTGATTAAGGTACCATGGTACAATATAACAATTGTGAATGAATGAGATGGCATCGAGCACCTAGTAGAATATATCGAGCAGGGGACATTGATGTATTCCCACTTTCAATAGAGAGGGAACCTATCACTAATGACTGCAAGCCCCAAGGTACCAAACATAACTCTAGATCTCTATCCTAGAGCAAAATGTGTCGAAGTTGATAGAAAGAGATCCGCTGGGAGGAAGGAATTAAGACATCCTCCATCATCCAAAATGAGGGGTGGAAAAGGCCAAAAATTTGGAAGATATTGGTCTAAGAGAGAGAACATTCAACATCATTCACACATATGAGATACACAGAGACAGATATTTCATGAGGAAACCCATAAAGGGTAAAACCCTCTTCTTCTTTATATGATAAGTAATATTTACATTTTGTACATTATCATACTTATGAGAATCAACTCATAATGAGTCTACAACCTCTATTTTGCAAGCTGCTACTTGCTGAGAGCACCAACTCTTTGGATTCTCTATCACCCACTAGAAGGAAGCACCGACTCCCTAGTTTCTCTTGCAGGCACTAGAAGGAAGCACCAACTCCTTGGTTTCTCTAGCATCTACTAGAAGGAAGCACCAACTCCCTGGTTTCTCTAGCACCCACTAGAAGGAAGCACCAACTCCCTAAGAGTTCCAGCATCAACTGGGTGGAAGCACCAACTTCCTAAGAGTTCCAACACCAACTGGATGGAAGCAACAACTTCCTAAGAGTTCCGGAACCAACTGGATGGAAGCACCAACTTCCAGTTACACAGGCACCGACCTGTATATCAGAGAACCAATGTTCTCCCTTGCACCACCCTGCCACCTTGGTTTCTCTGGCTGCAACTAGATGGAAGCTATAACTCCCTGTGTTCAAGCACCCACTTGAACCTTTGAGGACAACAATTCTCCCTAACACCACCCTACCTACCTGGAATATCAATCTTTGCTACTAAAACTTATTACAGTGATACAATGTTCATCAATGGCTTACCAGTCTCATCACTGTTCTTCTACACTGCCCTGCTCTATCTACCTCACTGTCTTCCTACACACATGCCTTGCGCTTTCTGTTCTTCTGCTTTTTATGCTCTGTGCGCCATGTCCATTCAATGTACCATTCCTCTTCTGTGTATTTCAACTTCTACACACTGCCTCCTTCTACACGCCTGAATTACTCTCAACAACACCCAATCTCTTCTCTGTTTTGCATTTTTATTCCCTATGTGCATCTTCTGCATCCTCTATCCACAATGCTTTTGCATGATCTCCCCATGTTGAGTGCTCTGCCTGATCATCATTGCAACTCTTTAGTTTCTCTGGTGGTTAAACCCATGCATCCATAATCATTGGGTGTTATGTCGAGATTCCTTAGCCTCCCTAGGAGTTGAGACTCTTCATCTTCTCTGTCACAGTCGAGCTCATTCCCTTTGTTGCAGTTCTAGGCTCCAACGGTCTTACATCTGTGAATAGCCTCTATGAACAGTCTTCATCCACTGGAATATGCCTGGAGACTCTTCATCTTCTCTGGCGATCACACTAAAGTCTCTTCGAGTCCTCTGGCAGAAACCATCAGTCATTTCTAGCAGTTACACTGTGAACCTCCAAGAAAACCCATCAGCAACTGAATCGCCAACCATCCAAGAGTTATGATTCAGTTCTGCTAACTGAATCGTAACTGATCGATTAACTATGAAGAGAAACAGTAGCCCTTCGATCAGATTTCCAAGTATCCAACACCGTTGGATTACAAGCATAGGGTCTCATGTTGATTTCACCATTTTGCATTTCGACATTTTGACATTTCGGCATTCCTGTGGTGAAGAGTCTCGACTCTTCATATTATGATCACTGAAAAGGAGCTTAGCTTGGTGCTAGCTCCTCCCTCTCACATAACCACTGACGGTGACCACAGCCTACACGAAAAGGTGTTTTTCGCATTTCGGCATTTCGCAATTTCGCATGTTGCGAATTCCTGTTGCGAGGCATCTCGACTCTCCAATTCGCGATATCCAAAATGGAGTTTAGTTGTTAGCGCCTTCCTCCAACTCTCAACGATGTGACCATGGCCTATGACTACTCGCTAATCATTTGAGTGCTTTTCCCTTCAGATCAACGGTCCATGATCCGTGGTGATCGGATGGCTATCCTCTACCCCAGAACTTGATCTTTTGGGACTTTGGGGGAGAGTTGATGCTAAAACTACTGAAACTAAATTCCTGGAATGACGTCACTCGATGATGTGTCGTGATCTGTGTGTCTGCCACGTGTCACTCAGAATTGTGATTTCCAGGTTCCTGAAATGCCAAATCAACTTAACACTTGTCCTTATATGATTGCGCCACATGTCCTTTCTGACGTAGGCTGCCACTTGTCCTTGCTGACATGGTCTGCCACATTCACCTCCTGGGTATGATGGCCCAGATTTGTCCTTGATCCAATGACTAGGATTATTTCACGATTTCGGATATCGCAAGTTCGAGAGGTTAGGGAACCTCGTTCCTTTGATCTTTTATTTCCCGGTCTACGAAACTCCGAAATGGAGTCTTTGTTGATGTGCCTGTTTCAGGATTTCGGGGTTCTCTACTTCAAAGGTTAAAGCTCCTTTGATCTTTGTTTTCCCGATCTACAAAACTCTGAAATGGAGTCTTTGTTGATGTGCCTATTTCAGGATTTCGGCGTTTCACATTTCGCAACTTCGAGACTCCTGTGGTGAAGAGTCTCGATTCTTGACTCCTCCAACTCTCTGTATCTGAAACTATGAAATGGAGTCAGATCAATGGTCCACAATCTTGATGATTCGATGGTCCAGATCTTTTTGTGATTTCGCATATCGTGAGTTCCTGCCGTGAGTTGCTTCCTTGACTCCTCCAACTCCCGGTATTCGAAACTTCGAAATGGAGTTAGATCAATGGTCCAGAATCTCCCTTTGATCAACGACTTAGATTAAGTTGTGGTTTTTCATTTCGTGATTTCTTCGTTCTTGTCATGAGTGTTCTTGACACTTCCAACTCTCGGTATCTGAAACTCTGAAATGGTGATTAAGTCGTGGTTTCACATTTCGTGATTTTTTGCCGTGAGTTGCTTCCTTGAATCCTGGAGTTTACGCTTCTGAATGTGATCCAATAATCACTTGTTGAACTTGGAATTACCATGCCATTATCCCTGCATTGGTAGTCGTGATCTTTTCCATCAATGAAAAACACACATACTCTGCACTATCTCTTATGATATTATCGAGCTTTCTTTGCTGTGTCTTCTCAAAATACTTTTGGTGCCTGCATGACACATTCTTCTTGTACTTAAGCCATCATCGTTGTTGTACTTTCAATTAAGGACAAGAATACACTGCCTGTAAAACATGCAAACAATCTCCCCCTTTGGCATTGATGGCAGCAAAGGCACCCTGACTCTTTTCTCCCCCTTTGACATCAATGTCAAAGAAAACACGCTCCCCCTGAGCTGTTGCAGTATTTTTATGAGGTATTAGATATTAAACCAACACAAACTCCCCCTGACAGGATGGACTCTCTTATGTGAGGCCTACATAATATTTGTATCTAAACCAAAGTCTTCTCCTTCTGATTCTTGGACCTGTTCATCTTCAGCTTCCACTGTATCCTCTGTAGAATACTCAATATTGCTCACCTCTCTTACTGGGACTGCTTCATCAACCTTTTCTTGTCATAACTGGATGACTCCCCTTGTCACTGTTCTCTTTGCTTCTGACTATTTTCCCCCTTTGTTCCTAAAAGGTTAGCTTTCCTTGACAAGGTCTTTCCTCTTGTTATCTCTACAGGATGTCATGTATATCATTTTGTAAAACAAAACATTGTTGTTGAAGATGCTGCTGTCCTACTGAAACACTGCGTAATTGTAGCTTGTACTTTTTAAATAACCCTTGGATCTCCCCATTGATTCTCATCGATCTCTATTACTGCAATTTCATTTTTCTTCCATGATGCATACAATCGAAGGCTTTTATGACCATATTCAATCACAAGAAAAAACCGCTACAACCACTCTTATACCTGCTTTTCTTTTTCACAGATGAAGGACCTGTATCAGGTTTCTTAGGAGTACTGATTTCTTCCTTGTTGTATCCAATATCATATTTTTCATTTGGTGATCTCTGACTATCCAAGAGCTTATCCAGGGTCATGGAGCTGTTTAATAACTTGCTTTGGGTGTTTGACTTCTCAACCTTCAAAACTTCATCTTCCATCTTATGACATGATTCTTCTTCTACTTCTTCCATGGGATAGATGCTAATTGAACATTCTTTTATTGTATCTGTGTCTTCTTCTTTACTTGTAGGGGAGGATTCAATATCAATATAATTAATTTTCCTTATGCCTTTATTCACCACTTGTCCCGAATTTACATTTACCTTACACTCTTTGGACATGGACACCTCTTCACCGCCTCTGTCACACTTTTGACTTGTACTGAGCAAATTATGTTTCAGAGCATCCACAAGCAGAACGTACTAGGCATCTCCTTTGACATTACTCAAACTCACCATCCCTCTGTCCTTGATTTTACTTGGTTCATCATTGTCAAGGATCACATTTCCTGTTTTACTTTTACTTATTGACAGAAGCTTATCCTTGTCTCCAGTCATGTGCTTAGAACATCCATTGTCTATATTCCTAGAAGCCTTTTGTTTTTGAGTTGAAAGTGCTAGACCACCTTTTTCACTATCTTTCCTTTTCCATGTGTTGGGCTTTCTATCTAACAACTTTATCCTTGGATACATTTTGTAATTCTTCAGATGGTAGTTTTCAACTTTGTGGCCAAAGTTGTGATAGTTATAGCATTCAATCTCATTGTTCAATAGGTCAAAGTTATTGTTGTAGCGTTGTCTACTCATTGACTGTTTATTATTTCTAGACCTCCTCATTTGCATGTCTCTAGACTTACTTTGGCAATTTGCAATCTATGATGATTTTTTACTTGGTTGTATCATTCTTTGTTGTGGCAGATATTTATTCCTTGGAAATCTTAATTGCTCATGTCTAAGTCTTAAGGAACAATTTACAGCTTTGTGACCAGAGTTAGAATAGTAGAAACAATATCCATAGAAAAATTCTTTGTACCTGGAAAATGGTTGTCTTCTTTGAGAAAATCGATTTCTTCCATGTTGATGATTTCCTTGAGCAGGGAATGTATTATTTCCTTGTTCTACAGATTCAATTCTGACACCTTTTTCTTTACTCCTGGGCAGTTGATTATCTTCCTTTGTTTCTGCAGGTTTATTTTCGTCATTGGTTGTAGATTTGACAAACTTGATGAAGTATTTGTTGCTTGGATGACCACTACTTGATCCCTCTTCATAACCCAACCCTGTTTTCAACTTTGGATTCCTTTGTTGATTCAGAATGGTGGCTAATCCTTCTGAGGCTTTGATACTTGATAGATTCTGATGATACAAGGCTTGAAACTTCTCCAACTCTTTCCTAGTTTTCACTACTTCTTCTTCCAGAGCTTTACATCTTTCCTTCTTTTCTGATAACTGTTGTTTCAGAATGTCCTTGATTTTCTTTGCCTCTTCTAATTCTACTTTTAGCAGGGCAAATTCTTCATTAGGCTATTTACTATCTTTCTCAAACTCTATCAGCAATTGTTTTTTCTTTCTGTTCTTAATTACGAGTCTGCCAATATCTTCCAGTGCACTGATCAGTTCTCCTTCCATATCAACCACAACTTCTTCTTCATTAGCCTCACTTCCTGTGATTTTATTATCATAATCATATTGGGCCATAACCATGAAGTCATTGTCCTTATCTTCACGTGAGGAGTCACTAGCTGTGTCTTCTAAAGAGTTAACATCGTTTACACATAAACTTTTCTTTCTGCCAAATCTCTTAGGTTTGAACTTCTTTTCACTTTCAGAGTTTTGATCATGTTTTTTGTGTGGACATTTATTTGCA
>ML827010.1:42439-61839 GCA_009831015.1 Picea engelmannii
CATATGAGATACACAGAGACAGATATTTCCTGAGGAAACCCATAAAGGGTAAAACCCTCTTCTTGTTTATATGATAAGTAATATTTACATTCTATACATTATCATACTTATGAGAACCAACTCATAATGAGGCTACAACCTCTATTTTGCAAGCTACTACTTGCTGAGAGCACCAACTCTTTGGATTCTCTTGCACCCACTAGAAGGAAGCATCGACTCCCTAGTTTCTCTTGCAGGCACTAGAAGGAAGCACCAACTCCCTGGTTTCTCTAGCATCCACTAGAAGGAAGCACCAACTCCCTGGTTTCCCTAGCACCCACTAGAAGGAAGCACCAACTCCCTAAGAGTTCCAACACCAACTGGATGGAAGCACCAACTTCCTAAGAGTTCCAACACCAACTGGATGGAAGCACCAACTTCCTAAGAGTTCCAGCACCAACTGGATGGAAGCACCAACTTCCTAANAAGAGTTCCAGAACCAACTGGATGGAAGCACCAACTTCTAGTTACACAGGCACCGACCTGTATATCAGAGAACCAATGTTCTCCCTTGCACCACCCTGCCACCCTGGTTTCTCTGGCTACAACTAGATGGAAGCTATAACTCCTTGTGTTCAAGCACCCACTTGAACCTTTGAGGACAACAGTTCTCCCTAACACCACCCTACCTACCTGGAATATCAATCTTTGCTACTGAAACTTATTACAGTGATATAATGTTCATCAATGGCTTACCAGTCTCATCATTGTTCTTCTACACTGCCCTGCTCTGTCTACCTCACTGTCTTCCTACACACATGCCTTGTGCTTTCTGTTCTTCTGCTTTTTATGCTCTGTGCGCCATGTCCATTCAATGCACCATTCCTCTTCTGTGTATTTCATCTTCTACACACTGCCTCCTTCTACACTCCTGAATTACTCTCAACAACACCCAATCTCTTCTATGTTTTGCATTTTTATTCCCTATGTGCATCTTCTGCATCCTCTATCCACAATGCTTCTGCATGATCTCCCCATGTCGAGTGCTCTGCCTGATCATCATTGCAACTCTTCAGTTTCTCTGGTCGTTAAACCCATGCATCCATCATCATTGGGTGTTATGCCGAGATTCCTTAGCCTCCCTAGGAGTTGAGACTCTTCATCTTCTCTGTCACAGTCGAGCTCATTCCCTTTGTTGCAGTTCTAGGCTCCAACGATCTTACATCTGTGAATAGCCTCTATGAACAGTCTTCATCCACTGGAATATGCCTGGAGACTCTTCATCTTCTCTGGCGATCACCCTGAAGTCTCTTTGAGTCCTCTGGCAGAAACCATCAGTCGTTTCTAGCAGTTACACTGTGAACCTCCAAGAAAACCCATCAGCAACTGAATCGCCAACCATCCAAGAGTTATGATTCAGTTCTGCTAACTGAATCGTAACTGATCGATTAACTATGAAGAGCAACAGTAGCCCTTGGATCAGATTTCCAAGTATCCAACACCGTTGGATTACAAGCACAGGGTCTCATGTTGATTTCACCATTTTGCATTTCGACATTTTGACATTTCGGCATTTTTGTGGTGAAGAGTCTCGACTCTTCATATTACGATCACTGAAAAGGAGCTTAGCTTGGTGCTAGCTCCTCCCTCTCACATAACCACTGACGGTGACCACAACCTACACCAAAAGGTGTTTTTTGCATTTCGACATTTCACAATTTCGCATGTTGCGAATTCCTGTTGCGAGGCATCTCGACTCTCCAATTCGCAATCTCCAAAATGGAGTTTAGTTGTTAGCGCCTTCCTCCAACTCTCAACGATGTGACCATGGCCTATGACTACTCGCTAATCATTTGAGTGCTTTTCCCTTCAGATCAACGGTCCATGATCCATGGTGATCGGATGACTATCCTCTGCCCCAGAACTTCATCTTTTGGGACTTTGGGGAGAGTTGATGCTAAAACTACTGAAACTAAATTCCTGGAATGATGTCACTCGATGACGTGTCGTGATCTGTGTGTCTGCCACGTGTCACTCAGAATTGTGATTTCCAGGTTCCTGAAATGCCAAATCAACTTAACACTTGTCCTTATATGATTGCGCCAATTGTCCTTTCTGACGTAGGCTGCCACTTGTCCTTGCTGACATGGTCTGCCACATTCACCTCCTGGGTATGATGGCCCAGATTTGTCCTTGATCCAATGACTAGGATTATTTCACAATTTCGCATATCGCGAGTTCGAGAGGTTAGGGAACCCCGTTCCTTTAATCTTTGATTTCCCGGTCTACGAAACTCCAAAATGGAGTCTTTGTTGATGTGTCTGTTTCAGGATTTCGGGGTTCTCTACTTCAAAGGTTAAAGTTCCTTTGATCTTTGATTTCCCGATCTACAAAACTCCGAAATGGATTCTTTGTTGATGTCCCTGTTTCAGGATTTCGACGTTTCACATTTCGCAACTTCGGGACTCCTGTGGTGAAGAGTCTCGACTCTTGACTCCTCCAACTCTCTGTATATGAAACTCTGAAATGGAGTTAGATCAATGGTCCACAATCTTGATGATTCGATGGTCCAGATCTTTTCGTGATTTCGCATATCGTGAGTTCCTTCCGTGAGTTGCTTCCTTGACTCCTCCAACTCCCGGTATTCGAAACTTCGAAATGGATTTAGATCAATGGTCCATAATCTCCCTTTGATCAACGACTTAGATTAAGTCATGGTTTTGCATTTCGTGATTTCTTCATTCTTGTCATGAGTGTTCTTGACACCTCCAACTCTCGATATCTGAAACTCTAAAATGGAGATTAAGTCGTGGTTTCACATTTCACGATTTTTTTCCGTGAGTTGCTTCCTTGACTCCTGGAGTTTACGCTTCTAAATGTGATCCAATGATCACTTGTTGAACTTGGAATTACCATGCCATTATCCCTACATTGGTAGTCATGATCTTTTGCATCAATGAAAAACACACATACTCTGCACTATCTCTTCTGATCTTATCGAGCTTTCTTTGCTGCGTCTTCCCAAAATACTTCTGGTGCCTGCATGACACATTCTTCTTCTACCTAAGCCATCATCGTTGTTGTACTTTCAATTAAGGACAAGAATACACTGCCTGTAAAACATGCGAACAATCTCCCCCTTTGGCATTGATGGCAAAAAAGGCACCCTAACTCCTTTCTCCCCCTTTGACATCAATGTCAAAGAAAACACACTCCCCCTGAGCTGTTGCAGTATTTTTATGAGGTATTAGATATTAAACCAACACAAACTCCCCCTGACAGGATGGACTCTCTTATTTGAGGCCTGCAGAATATTTGTATCTAAACCAAAGTCTTCTCCTTCTGATTCTTGGACCTGTTCATCTTCAACTTCCGCTGTATCCTCTGTAGAATACTCAATATTGCTCACCTCTCTTACTGGGACTGCTTCATCAACCTTTTCTTGTCATAACTGGATGACTCCCCCTGTCACTGTTCTCTCTGCTTCTGACTATTTTCCCCCTTTGTTCCTAAAAGGTTAGCTTTCCTTGACAAGGTCTTTCCTCTTGTTATCTCTACAAGATGTCATGTATATCATTTTGTAAAACAAAACATTGTTGTTGAAGATGTTGTTGTCCTACTGAAACACTGCGTAATTGTAGCTTGTACTTTTTAAATAACCCTTGGATCTCCCCATTGATTCTCATCGATCTCTATTACTGCAATTTCATTTTTCTTCCATGATGCATACAATCGAAGGCTTTTATGACCATATTCAATCACAAGAAAAAACCGCTACAACCACTCTTATACCTGCTTTTCTTTTTCACAGATGAAGGACCTGTATCAGGTTTCTTAGGAGTACTGATTTCTTCCTTGTTGTATCCAATATCATATTTTTCATTTGGTGATCTCTGACTATCCAAGAGCTTATCCAGGGTCATGGAGCTGTTTAATAACTTGCTTTGGGTGTTTGACTTCTCAACCTTCAAAACTTCATCTTCCATCTTATGACATGATTCTTCTTCTACTTCTTCCATGGGATAGATGCTAATTGAACATTCTTTTATTGTATCTGTGTCTTCTTCTTTACTTGTAGGGGAGGATTCAATATCAATATAATTAATTTTCCTTATGCCTTTATTCACCACTTGTCCCGAATTTACATTTACCTTACACTCTTTGGACATGGACACCTCTTCACCGCCTCTGTCACACTTTTGACTTGTACTGAGCAAATTATGTTTCAGAGCATCCACAAGCAGAACGTACTAGGCATCTCCTTTGACATTACTCAAACTCACCATCCCTCTGTCCTTGATTTTACTTGGTTCATCATTGTCAAGGATCACATTTCCTGTTTTACTTTTACTTATTGACAGAAGCTTATCCTTGTCTCCAGTCATGTGCTTAGAACATCCATTGTCTATATTCCTAGAAGCCTTTTGTTTTTGAGTTGAAAGTGCTAGACCACCTTTTTCACTATATTTCCTTTTCCATGTGCTGGGCTTTCTATCTAAGAACTTTATCCTTGGATCCATTTTGTAATTCTTCAGATGGCAGTTTGCAGCTTTGTGGCCAAAGTTGTGATAGTTATAGCATTCAATCTCATTGTTCAATAGGTCAAAGTTATTGTTGTAGCATTGTCTACTCATTGACTGTTTATTATTTCTTGACCTCCTCATTTGCATGTCTCTAGAATTACTTTGGCAATTTGCAATCTATGATGATTTTTTACTTGGTTGTATCATTCTTTGTTGTGGCAGATATTTATTCCTTTGAAATATTAATTGCTCATGTCTAAGTCTTAAGGAACAATTTACATCTTTGTGACCAGAGTTAGAATAGTAGAAACAATATCCATAGAAAAATTCTTTGTACCTGGAAAATGGTTGTCTTCTTTGAGAAAATCGATTTCTTCCATGTTGATGATTTCCTTGAGCAGGGAGTGTATTATTTCCTTGTTCTACAGATTCAATTCTGGCACCTTTTTCTTTACTCTTGGGCAGTTGATTATCTTCCTTTGTTTCTGCAGGTTTATTTTCGTCATTGGTTGTAGATTTGACAAACTTGATGAAGTCTTTGTTGCTTGGATGACCACTACTTGATCCCTCTTCATAACCCAACCCTGTTTTCAACTTTGGATTCCTTTGCTGATTCATAATGGTGGCTAATCCTTCTGAGGCTTTGATACTTGATAGATTCTAATGATACAAGGCTTGAAACTTCTCCAACTCTTTCCTAGTTTTCACTACTTCTTCTTCCAGAGCTTTACATCTTTCCTTCTTTTCTGATAACTGTTGTTTCAGAATGTCCTCAATTTTCTTTGCCTCTTCTAATTCTACTTTTAGGAGGGCAAAGTCTTCATCAGGCTATTTACTATCTTTCTCAAACTCTATCAGCAATTGTTTTTTCTTTCTGTTCTTAGTTCTGAGTCTGCCAATCTCTTCCAGTGCACTGATCAGTTCTCCTTCCACATCAACCACAACTTCTTCTTCATTAGCCTCACTTCCTGTGATTTTATTATCATAATCATATTGGGCCATAACCATGAATTCATTGTCCTTATCTTCACGTGAGGAGTCACTAGCTGTGTCTTCTAAAGAGTTAACATCGTTTACACATAAACTTTTCTTTCTGCCAAATCTCTTAGGTTTGAACTTCTTTTCACTTTCAGAGTTTTGATCATGTTTTTTGTGTGGACATTTATTTGCAAAATGACACATCTTACCACAGTTGAAACATTTGAAGGGAAACTTACCTTGGTACTTGCCTGATCCTTTCTTTAGTCTTCTCACGAATTTTGCTTCAATTTCATCAGGCTCAGAATCTTCATTCTTATCTTCTTTAAATGATGCTTCTCTAGAGGTGGGTTTATCTGTAACTATCCTCATTTCATATGCATTCAACGTTCCTAGAAGTTGATCAAAATTCAAATCATTTATATCATTAAGTTCTTCTATAGATGAGACCTTTAGGTTGAACCTATCTGGCAGAGATCTCAAAATTTTCTGAACTAAAGAGGGTTCCTCAATTTTTTCACCAAGTGCTTTCATTGCAGTTACTAGTTCTTCAACTCTCAGAAAATACTTCCCAATGGTTTCATCTTCTTTCATATGTAAATTTTCAAACTATACTCTGTAGGTTTGAAGCTTGGCATATTTTACCTTCTCATTACCTTCATAACTACTAATGAGTTTGTCCCACATTTCTTTGGCAGTTTGAAGATGCATCACCTTTACAAACTCAGCTTCTGCAAGTCCATTCAAGATAGCATTCATTCCCTTAGCAATAAAGATAAATTCTAACTTATCATCCTTGGAAGCTAGCACAACAGGATTTAGGTATCCAGTCTCTACTACATCCCAAACATCAACACCTAAGGCCATTAGGTATGTTCTCATTCTAACCTTCTAGAAGGAAAAATTGTTTCCATTAAATAGAGGAGGCTTAGTGGCTGAAGTCCCTTCATGAATTGTCATGTTTAAGCTTACAGATCTACCTTTAGATAAAATGAACCTTCTCTGATACCAATTGTTGGACAACTGAGAGGGGGGGGTGAATCAGTTGTTACTGTGCTTAAACAATTATACTTATTTTAAACTCTTTACAGAGAACTCAATGACAATCACAATAATGCAGGGAAGTAAGCAATAGAACATTCAACATCATTCACACATATGAGATACACAAAGACAGATATTTTCTGAGGAAACCCATAAAAGGTAAAAAACTCTTCTTCTTTATATGATAAGTAATGTTTACATGTTGTACATTATCATACTTATGAGCACCAACTCATAATGAGGCTACAAAATCTATTTTGCAAGTTGCTACTTGCTGAGAGCACCAACTCTCTGGATTCTCTAGCACCCACTAGAAGGAAGCACCGACTCCATGGTTTCTCTAGCACCCACTAGAAGGAAGCACCAAATCCCTGGTTTCTCTAGCACCCACTAGAAGGAAGCACCAACTCCCTGGTTTCTCTAGCACCCACTAGAAGGAAGCACCAACTCCCTAAGAGTTCAAGAACCTACTGGATGGAAGCACCAACTTCCTAAGAGTTCCAACACCAACTGGATGGAAGCACCAACTTCCTAAGAGTTCCAACACCAACTTCCAGTTACACAGGCACTGACCTGTATATCAGAGAACCAATGTTCTCCCTTGCACCACCTTGCCACCCTAGTTTCTCTGGCTGCAACTGGATGGAAGCTACAACTCCCTGTGTTCAAGCACCCACTTGAAAGTCTGAGGACAACAGTCCTCCCTAGCACCACCCTACCTCCCTGGAATATCAATATTTGCTACTGAAACTTATTACAGTGATATAATGTTCATCAATGGCTTACCAGTCTCATCATTGTTCTGCTACACTACCCTTCTCTATCTGCCTCACTGTCTTCCTGCACACATGCCTTGCGCTTTCTATTCTTCTACCTTTTATGCTTTGTGCACTATGTCCATTCAATGCACCATTCCTCTTCTGTGTATTTAAGCTGCTCCACATTGCCTCCTTCTACATGCCTGAATCATTCTCAACAACACCCAATCTCTTCTCTGTTATGTGTTTTTATTCCATCTTCTGCATCCTCTATCCATAATTCTTTTGCATGCTCTCCCCATGTCGAGTGCTCTGCTTGATCATCATTGCAACTCTTTAGTTTCTCTGGCGGTTAAACCCATGCGCCCATCATCACTGGGTGTTATGACGAGATTCCTTAGCCTCTCCAACAGTTGAGACTCTTCGTCTTCTCTTTCACAGTCGAGCTCATTCCCTTTGTTACAGTTCCAGGCTCCAACGGTCTTACATCTGTCAATAGCCTTTATGAATAGTCTTCATCCACTGGAATATGCCTCGAGACTCTTCATCTTCTCTGGTGATCATCTCAAAGTCTCTTCGAGTCCTCTGGCATAAACCATCAGTCGTTTCTAGTAGTTACACTGTGAACCTCCAA
Source organism: Picea engelmannii (assembly GCA_009831015.1). Lineage (NCBI taxonomy): Eukaryota > Viridiplantae > Streptophyta > Pinopsida > Pinales > Pinaceae > Picea > Picea engelmannii. Next base: position 50,356 of record ML827010.1, read on the forward strand.
AAAAATCCATCATCAACTGAATCGCCAACCGTACAAGAGCTATGATTCAATTCTGCTAACTGAATCATAACTGATTGATTAACTGTGAAGAGCAATAGTAGCTCTTCGATTAGATTTCCAAGTATCCAACACCGTTGGATTACAAGCACAAGGTCTCGCGTTGATTTCACAATTTCGTATTTTGGCATTTGGGCATTCCTATGGTGAAGAGTCTCGACTCTTCATAATACGATCACCGAAAAGGAGCTTAGCTTGGTGCTAGCTCCTCCCTCTCACATGACCACTGACGGTGACCACAACCTACACCAAAAGGTGTTTTTCGCATTTCGGCATTTCGCGATTTCGCATGTCACAAATTCATGTTGCGAGGCATCTCGACTCTCCAAGTCGTGATATCCGAAATGGAGTTTAGTTGTTAGCGCCTTCCTCCAAATCTTGACGATGTGACCACAACCTATGACCACTCGCTAATCATTTGAGCACTTTTCTCTTCAGATCAATGGTCCATGAAATGTTTTGATCGGATGGCTATCCTCTACCCCAAAACTTCATCTTTCGGGACTTTAGGGGAGAGTTGATGCTAAAACTCCCGAAACTAAATTCCTAGAATGACGTCACTCGATGATGTGTCATGATCCATGTGTCTGCCACGTGTCACTCAGAATTGTGATTTCCAGGTTCCTGAAATGGAAAATCAACTTGACACTTTTCCTTATATGATTGCACCACATGTCCTTTCTGATGCAGGCTGCCACCTGTCCTTGCTGACATGGTCTACCACATTCACCTCCTGGGTCTGATGGCCCAGAGTTTTCCTTGATCCAACGACTAGGATTATTTTGCGATTTCTCATATTGCAAGTTTGAGAGGTTAGGGAACCCTATTCCTTTGATCTTTGATTTCCCGGTCTGTGAAACTCTGAAATGGAGTCTTTGTTGATGTGCCTGTTTTGGGATTTTGGGGTTCGCTACTTTCAAGGTTAAAGTTCCTTTGATATTTTATTTCCCGGTCTGCAAAACTACGAAATGGAGTCTTTATTAATGTGCCTATTTCAGGATTTCGACGTTTCACATTTTGCAACTTTGGGACTCCTGTGATGAAGAGTCTCGACTCTTGACTCCTCCAACTCCCGGTATTGGAAACTCTGAATTGGAGTCATATCGATGGTCCACAATCTTTATGATTCGACAGTCCAGATCTTTTTGTGATTTCGCATATCGTGAGTTCCTTCCGTGAGTTGCTTCCTTGACTCCTCCAACTCTTGGTATCCGAAACTCCAAAATGGAGTCAGATCAATGGTCCACAATCTCCCTTTGATCAACGACTCAGATTAAGTCATGGTTTCAAATTTCACGATTTCGTCATTCTCGTCATGAGTGTTCTTGACACCTCTAACTCCCGGTATCTGAAACTCTGAAATGGATATTAAGTCGTGGTTTCACATTTCGTAATTTTCTGCCGTGAGTTGCTTCCTTGACTCCTGGAGTTTATGCTTCTGAATGGGATCCAACGATTACTTGTTGAACTTGCCATTTCCATGCCATTATCCCTGCATTGCTGGTCATGATCTTTGCCATCAATGGTAAACATGCATATTCTACACTATCTCTTCTGATCTTATCGAGCTTGCTCCACTACGTCTTCCCAAAATACTTCTGGTGCCCGCCTGGCACATTCTTCCTGTACTTAACCCATCGTCGTTGTTGTACTTTCCATGAATGACAAGAATACACTGCCTATAAAATAGTGTTCTTTGTTCAAGGGAGAAAAAACTTCTGCCAACGAAAGAGATAAACACTTTCCCCCCTTCTTTTATCTTTTTATTTTTTTTGTCTTTTTCATATTATAAAATCTTGAAAAAGAATAAAAGAATGCTATAGTATAGTGGAGGAAACAAGTGTCACGAGCAACCAAACTAGTTCCAAAGTGAAAGGAACATACCTATGCTTAATTCAAGGAAAGCATGTGCAAGATAAGGACACTCGAGGAATGTTTCCTCTAGGGATAAGGTGTCGAGTCACAAAGGCATAAATTGTAGGGTTAAGAACTGGTAGGAATGCATAAGATATGGGTTGAACAACAACATGTTGAAGACAACATTAGGCCTAAAAGCATGAGGAATCCATATGCAATGCAATTAAAACTAAACTTTAGGAATTAAACCTCCCATGGTGGTATTTTTCATAAGTTTAGCCTCCACGACTCGAAAAATAATAAAATAATACCAAGGAGAACTCTTCTGGCCAATACTAGACTAGAGTATTAATTTTTTATACATAGTCTGTTCGGTCCAGAAAATAGTTAATCTTATATTGAAAAGACGCCACTTCAAATCCATTTTACGAGTGTGACAGAGACAATATCACTCAACTGTCTTTTCATATTTAAGGATTCTGAAAAGATCTTAACTATGGAATCCCTCATCCTTTTTCTTAAATTTATTCTTTTGAATTCAAAAAAGTATAAAACAAAACTGAGGAGAACTCTTCTAGTTCGTAAACCAGAGTATACATTTTTCATAATTAGTCTATTCGGTTAGAAAAAAGGGTAAACTTGTATTGAATAGACGTTCCTTCAGATCCAGTTAATGAGTATAAAAGGAACAAGTTCACTCGACAATCTTTTCAATTTAAAGGAGTCTGAAAAGAGATTAACTATGGACTCTGTGATGTCGTTGTGAGTAGCATATAAGGGGGAGAGTCCCACGGGTAATAGTCATAATAAGAGTGAGTAATAAGCATGAAGTTCGAACTCAAATTCATGATGGGACTAACTAGGAATCCTGAGTATAAGAAACAATCTTGTAGCATAAGCACCAGAATACAAGGGGATTCTAAACTAAAGCACCCATGGAAGGTAGGCTCTACCATCAACAAAATGACATTTTGAGAAAATGAGAAGGTTACATTGCTTGTTAGTGGGGTAGAACCTAGGTTTACGAGGCAATGGAAAATGATAATGCAGAAGTTTAGGTGAATGCAACCTACCCTAAATTCCAATTCTTGGAGCTTGGAGCAATGAAACCTCTTTCCACCCAGACCAAGTAAGTATCTCCACCCTACCTTGCATTTCCTTTCAATATTTACTCATTTTCATGAAAAATTGGGGCTTAAGCCTCTCTTTTTCATCTCATCCCTATGCATCCATGAGATGTCTTAAGGAAACTTGTAGATATTTGTAGCTATTGGAAACACCAGTCGTGGATATCCACGCATGTTCTAACTAGAGGTCGCAGATCCCCAGGGAAATTTTTGAAAAAGAAATACTAACTCAAATTTGTCTTGGAAATTGGGCATGATGTTTGTTCACTGGAGAGAACGTGAACACAAAGAGGTGGAACAAGAAATATTCGATGATGATGATGCCAAACAAGCCCTCCGTGAATGTGGAATGTACAATTTTTTTCAAATTGGTGGCAGGAGGTCCCAAAGGATATTGTTGAATCTCTTGATTGACTATTGGAACCCTGATGCAGAGGCATTTATGCTCACTGGGAAATCAATAACTATCACTATGGAAGACATTTACTTCATTATAGGTTTTTCTAGGAGAGGGGAAGTGCCAAACTTCCAAACTTGTGGAGGAGGTCGACAGAGTGTCAATGACTACATAAACGAGTATTGTGATGCTGACACTGAGAAACGTGGATCTCAAGTGCCTATAAAAAACAAACCAATTTGAGTCTCTGAGTCATCCTCTATACTATGGTTCAAATTGTGGGATCCAACACTTTTCACTTGGCATCGTGGGCACAAATGCAACATGGGGTTGAATTCTTAAGACCCACTATGTATGATTGGAGTACAACAATGCTCAACTTCATGAAATCACAACTCACTAGTTGCAATCTTAGGAAGACCAATAAATTTGGCTTCGACAACATCCTATGCACTTTCTTATTGGATAAGATTCCTATGATGAGACTAAGGACATACATACGAGGACACTTGTGACAATGGCTAGCGATGGTTCGATGGACCAAGATGATAACTCGACTAGGAGGTGGAAAAATGTACAATCCATATGAAAATGAATTCTTTAGTTGGTGGGACTGGAAGACACCCTTTATCAAGGACTATCCCTATGCCAAAATCAACTTCACCAATGATCTAGATGACATCATATCTCCTGAGGTCGAGTCATATGACATAGGTAATTTTTTTTCGAGTTATTTAATTTTTATTTTTTGAATATATATATATATATACATAGAAACATAGCAAGTCCTATTTTTTTGTGAGATCCAAAATATTGACAAGTACTTTATCTCTTTATGAATATAGAGAACTCGTGGGGTTGACTAATGTCCTATGACATAGTCAACGAGGAAGAGAGGAGGCATGCCCCAACAATGATGCAGCTAGGACCTTGCATAGTGTGGGTAGGAACTTTGAGGGTCTCACTTGCAATGTGCCCATGGCTACTATTGATGACCTCCCCATAGGCCAACAACGTCATGTCATGGGGGTACCCAGGCCATGGGTCCGACTGTTCCGATGTTTGGAAAATGTTGTTGTTTGTTATGATAGAGTTGACTGGCCTCTGGCCTAGATAGTCTATGTGCTCATAGCACGATTTTTGTACTTATACGGAATCATATTACATTCAGGGGCTAGGGCCCCACATTTTATACTTATGGATCTCATTTTGATATATATATATATATATATATATATAATTTTTTTTGTGCTTTGTATACATTTTGTATGTTTTACTTACAAATGAAAATATTTACATGTGAATGTGTGTGCTTATATTACTGGTGATGTAAATTCCAATCTAAAATATAATTAGTGTAGACTTAAACTAATTCATTGGCTCTCCTAGGAACATGATCATAATTAATAACATCAAATGAATGTTCCATAAGACATATTCTAAGGAAAAGTGGTAACAACACTGTATCGTGTATTCGATACAGACCATTCAACTACGATACCACCAACTGTGAGTCAAAGAATACTTGAAGGTGATTAATTCCATGTGAAAATGCATCTTGAAAAATCTCAAAAATCGTGCTATAGTCGATGACATTGTTAGCAGTCGCCCCAAGACACACACTTCCAACAAACACCAGTTGGTTGAAAGGCGAATAGATTACCCACGCAACAGATGCTAAACGTCAAGTATGGAGACTAGCATCATCTGCGAATCCAAAGTAGACCAATGAATCTTGAGGAATATGCTACACAATAGAAGCACAACAATCACTAATGCAACTAGGAGGAGAAAAAGTTCCAAACAAAACTATGTACAAAATAGAAAATAGTTACAAAATGTGCTAGTGCTCGAGCCTTCATGCTCAAGCATAGTACTTCTTAAGATAGATCCCATTTATGGGGTTTGATGACACATTTCCTTCATAATCCATGAGCTGATAATATCCTTTCTCCAACACCCATCACACAACATATGGGATGTACCACATGGGGTTGAATTTTCCTGCCCCCAGGGGTTGATTTTTCCTGGTCATAGAGACACACAAGGTCTCCCTTGGATAAAACCCTAGGACAAACAAATTTATCATACTAAGATTTAATGCACTTCTTATGCACCTCATTTTCTAAGGTTGCATCTTGATGTTTCTCATCAAGATGTTCAATATAGAATAGGAACTCCTCAAGCTGCGTCATATCATGAAGGAGCTTGACCACAATTTTTAGTGAAGTTATATCACATTCAATTAGAAAAATTGCTTCCACCTAATGAATGAGTTGGAAAGGAGAAAAACTAGTAGCAGATTTGATTGAGGTTCGGTAAGACCACAAGGTTGGATAAAGCATCAAATGCTAGCTTGTTCAAGCTGAGTTAACCATTCTTCTTAATATAATTTTTAGTGACTTATTTACGGATTTAACTTGACCTTTGGCCTAAGGATAGTAGGGAGACAAATGCTCCTAAATAAAACCCAGTTTTGATGTAAATTCATTCATCATGCGGTTCTGAAAGTGACTGCCATGGTCGATGACAATCTCCTTCAGAACCCCAAACCTAGCTATGGCCTGATTAAAAATGAAAAGTGTTGCATATTCCTCGTCATTAGAAAATGTTGACATAGCCTTGACCCACTTGGTGAAGTAGTCAATGACCACAATGATATAATGATGCTCCCTAGCCGAAGTTGGGTGGCATGTCATAAAATATACCCCAACTTGGTGGAGCGGTCAACAATAATAATGGGAAGCATGGGAGTAGGATGCACGCACATTTTATTAGTGAATATTTGACATGGGTGACACTTCTTGAATGCCTCTATACACTCTTTGAATATATTGGGCCAAGAGTACCTGACACGCAAAATAGTTTGCATTGTTGCTAACCCATATAGGTGACCACCACATGCTCCACCATATCAGTCATTCAACACAGCCTCTGCTTCTTCAAAATTCAGACAACGATGAAGAATAAAGTCCACCCCATGATGATAAAACATGTTAGTGATGATGAGGCAGTGTTTATCCATGTGACGAACTTTTTTTCTCTTGTCTCATGAATAGTTTGGAGGGAACTTCACATTCTGGAGATATATAAAGATCTCCACATACCACGGTTCAGACGCAGAGATGAGGAAAATATGCTCATCCGAAAATGAGTATGTCATTTCTCTTTCCTCATTCTCAACTGGGAACTCTGACATTAACTCTATGAAGACCAAATACTTCTTAGACTTTGCAGACGCAAATTCCAGATCAAACTCTTGAATCACAAAAATCCATTTATTGTACTTCCCGCCAATAATTCACCTAGTCAAAACATATTGGAAAGGATTAACAATGGAAATAATAGTTAACTTACATGGTAGAATATAGTGTCAAAGTTGTTGGACAACATGAAACACTACCAATTCCATCTTTTCAACGTGAGAGTACTTGAGTTTAGTACCTACCAATCCAAAAATTAAATAACATATGACGTGCTTTTGGAGCTCATCATCTTCCTAAACAAGAACCATACCAATCAATGATTCGACTACTACCAAATACAACAAGAAATATTGATTGTAGTTGGGGGGAATAAGCAAAGAATTTGAAACCAAATATTTATTTAACACGTCAAACGAATGTTGTGCAGCTTATTCCCAATAAAATGGGACCCCTTTCTTTAAAAGGTGCATAAAACCTTTTGTGATGTTGGCATAGTTCGACACGAATCGTCGGAGAAAATTTTCCTTTCCCCGCAGGATCTAAAGTTGTCTAGTTGTACGTGGGGAGGAAACTAAATTATTTCCTCAACCTTTAAGGGGTCAACCATGATCCCCTTCATCGAAATGGTGAATCCAAGAATATGACCATAGGTTGCAAAAAATATACACTTGTGTGGATTCAATCGAATCTGATAGTAACGATATTAGTCAAAAACTAAAGAGAGGTGTAAGAGATGTCGGGTTCTCTTCTGCGAATGAGCTATTAGATCATCTAAGTATGCCTCCAATATATGATTCAAGTCATGAAAATAGAACATCATGGCCCACTGGAATGTATCACCAACGTTTTTAATACGAAAGGGCATCTTCTTATAAGAGAAGGTTCCCAGGGATATATAAAGGATGTACTGTGATGGTCCTCCATGCGAATCTTAATCTGGTTGTAACTGGAGAAAAAAAATCCATGAATGAAAATATTTTTCTCCATACAAACTCATCTAATATCTGGTCGATGAATGGTGTCGAAAATTTATCTTTGGGACAAGCCTTATTTAAGTCTTGAAAATCCACGAAAACACGAATTGTACCTTATTTTTTTATCAACTGAAACTGGGTTGGAGATCCATTCTGTCAAAGGCACGGGGTATATGAAGCCCGCATTAAGCAAATTTTCCACCTGTTCTTTGATTTCTGTCGCATTCCTAGGGTTTACAGGCCTCAACTTTTTTCTAACATGATTTTCGTTTTCATAGGTTCTAATTTCATGTTGAACTATCTGAGGATCAATGCCAATAATTTCCTCGTAAGACCATGCAAACATGTCTTAAAAATCTTTAAAAAGTGTCATGTACTGAACTATCTTGTATAGAAATAATTATTCTTTGATGAATATGTTTTTGACGACATCAATATTCCTAGAGATGTTTATCATGATTGTCTCCAATATATTAGCCATATTTCCTTTAGCATAGACACCATTTTCGACCAAGGGATTGACTGTCCTGTCAACACTTCCAATGGTAGTTTACTTAAACTCTCCACTCTCTATGCAACTGTGTTCAAGGAGGAAATATGATCTATGATGTATATCCCCCCATGGACTTTTAGCTCTATCCATTTCCTCAATAATAGCTCATCTGATGGAAAGATGATGTCTAAATAGTCTTAGGAGCTTGAAGAGTTTTGAGCCCAAACAGGCTCAGGAAAAATATCATCCTCCTCCATGACAATGGGATTTTGATATGGGTTTGTCATAGTCTATTGAATGGATGGATAAGATACTTTATTTGTAGAGAAGGGTTCAACCATCCCTAGAATGGACTTGAACTTCAACCGAACTAGACAGTGAGGGAAGCGTCCAAGGGTCATGTATATACGACGTTCTAAAAAATGTGACTCTATTGAAGGGAGTGGTTGGAACATATGAAATTGGCGTGGGAGAATCAAAATATCCCATACGAGAAGGGTACATTCAACAACTGATGCTCTCAGTGGCCTCTTGAGATTTTTTAATCTAAGGGACAATGGTATGGGGGCTAGCTGTCGCATCAGAAAGGTTGAATGCCAACTAATCAATGGTCACAATTCTTCCCTCATGGGGGAAACATATAATCTGAAATACTGTCGAGATGACATCTTCCATGGCTATTATAGAAATATTTTCCTCATCCCATGCAATCTTGCACATATGGCCTTTTTCCATTTCCTTATGCAAACTTGAAGTCCCTTTTTTTCCAAATCCCAGAGCTAAAGACAATATTTTTCCACATATACATGCCCTGCCCACTATAAAGCATGCATATAGGCAGGTTGCACCACTACAGCCAGTGTACATCAGAAATGTGCTAAAAATTGAAAAATAGTGTTGGGATTCCATGTCACGTCACGAGATCAATGATCCTTGGCATTCCATATACTAGAAACATTCTGAATTGTCCCTTCAGTTCCATTTGAAGGATATAAATGGGCCAAATCCGAGCTATGGAAAAGGGGAGAAAGAATTCAACTTTGAGAGAAAAGTTACTCTGGAGAAATTATTCACTTCACATTGAGTCTGCATCCCTTTGTCCTTTAAGTATGAACACATTGTTCATCCCCCAAGATCTTTCCTTACTGATTGATAACTTCATTGTCTCTCTTATATGAGCTTGCCTTTGGTGGAGGATTGAAGTGGTGGAGGCCCAACTGGAAGGAACTTAGTTTCTTGGTTTTGATCCATGCCAACACAGAAGTCTGTAACTCATTCACTTATATTGATTATATATTAATAGAAATAATCTTTTCTCGTTCAATTAACATCTTTCAAATATTTAAATTATTATTCCATTGGCACATTTGTTATGAATGTTGAGGGATTATGCTATTGAATGTGATAACATCATATATTATCACCATATGCTTGTGTTGCTTGGTTGTTGAGGGTTAGTTGTAGGTATATTTATTTGATTCAAGTGCTCAATGATGGACTTCATCAAATTTCTAGACGAGGTAGGCCTCTTATCTTGTCTTGTTAGCATATTTTCTTATATAGCATACTTGAGAATGGAGTTGATTTCTGCAATCATTTTCATCTCTTGTGGTTTACCCCTAGCCATAGATATATTTTCCTCATAACAGAATTGGTGACCATACTGGGGATTGAATCTTCTTTTTCGGGGTTTGGAGTGTTTTTCTCCTTAGATTTGTCTCATTCATATTGAGTTTCTTGTCGGATGATTACTTGAAAACATCTGTTCACTCTGGGTCTGAGTCTTTCATCCTTCTCCTTAGCCTAGCTATGTTTTGACACATATACACATGTTTTTTCTTGACATTTGTGTACATACATGTTCTCTCCTTCTGCAAGCTGCATATATACACTCTTTTCCATTGAACAATCACATACATCAACCTTTGTTGCTTGGTTGCTGGGTTTGGTGGTTGTTGGGAAGGTTTTGATGATTGCTGAGTCTTCTTGGGTCTCTGTAGTGACTGTTAAGTGTCTGTGGAATGACAAGAAACTTGTCTTTGGTTGAATTTTTGGGTAGTGCCTTTCTCATCATCTTTTCATTTTGATTGTCCTTGCACCTTGGGCTGGGTGTTTTTCTCCTTGATATCCTACTTGGATTGTCTCTGTGTATACACAGTAGAGTCTTTATATCAAGTTGTTGTTCAGTCCTTGCATTTTCATTTTTATTATATTGAAAATATAAAAATCTTAGGCATTTTACATTGATTAGCATTTTGATCTCTTGAGTCTTTTTCATTTATCTTAGTGCATGTAAAGAAATATTGCATTTTTATTTATAATTGCATAATTGAATTGAAAATTGCATTTTTAAGAAGCATATCATTTATTGTAAATTGAATTTATGAGTTTACATTGTATTCATATTCATTTATTTTACTTCCTGAGTCATAGCATCACGAGTTTCATGACTACACCTTTAGAGTAAGAAAGGCCATTAATATTAATGCTATAATTTAAAATTGACTAGTAACAATTTTATTTTCTAGGGTGCACAAACTAGATTATGATTTAGTTCCTTGGAATAGGATTTTGTGAGTAAACTTCTCCAAGGCTATTAAATAAACATATGTGTCTGACTAAGGGAGTGGATAAATCCATTGTATAATCGGTAATATTAGGAGGCTCCACTTACACCGGAGTTAAGCATGAGATTGCATGAGGTCAGTTGAAGGGATATCCACTCGATACCTTCTTAGCGTCAGATATATTTCTGGGGATCTAGTCGTATATGAGGATCTTGCTAGTTCCCTTACCTTTGTGAGAGACAGTTCTTTTAAGGTTTAGGGCTTTTCTACTCTTCCCATATGGTGGAACTGACTTATGATTGTTCGCCTATGCATCGGTTATATCGTGGTTTCTTAGTTTCTTGATTTAGGTACCACATAGGTTACTTGTAGGGGTTATTTTGCAGGTACCCTGGGTCAGATAAGGGTCAGAAAACAAAAAACATTTATGAAGGATTTGAGGGGATCTGACCAACTGGTTATTAAGCCCACGGGGCCCTTATAACTGATTATGATACCTCCGATCTTTAGCATGGAGTTTTAGGCCCCTTGTTGAGTCTCCATTTTGACACTTCTATTATCCTATATTATCCTCTGTCTGAGTCTATTTTACCTACAATATGTGTATATGATTGACCATTTCTTCCATAAACCTACTTTGTGACCTTGTCCATGTGCATAGAGAGGTAACCTATGTTAAAACATGATTTTTTTTATTTTTTGATTAAATTGGAATTAAATGGTTGATTATTATTCTCCTAATCACTTTGACTATTAATTAAGCAAATCCATCCAGTACTACCACTGGTCTGGTACTGCAAAAACCA